>JAULCE010205301.1:0-11369 GCA_032359355.1 Macoma nasuta | reverse complement strand
TTTAATCGTCTCTGTGATTTATTCCGCTAAAATATTTTACTTGAAAATAGTCCCAACCGACAATTTTAAATATGGCGCCGAAAGAGTTAATGAAACAAGGTGCAAGCGGTGCTGACCCAGATTAGCAACCTACTTTTTTTTGAATAAGTTTTGTTTTAAAGTGACACTTATAATTATGTTAATTACAATATATACACTGAATGGCATGGAAAGGGGAGCTGAGTCTATTCAGTGCGATCTTACTGCAGTCTTCCGATCTGGATATGGATCATTTTCTCACCCACTTATTTATGTACGCAAATAATATTTTATTTCTTGTGTTAACTTTTGCGTAGTTACACTATTACAACCTTATGCTAAAAAACCCAAAACAATGGTATGTTAATACAAATAAGTAGCAAAGCGAAAGCCTAAAATACATGTTACACCTTTTAAAATCAGCCCCTCAATCATTTCAACTGTTTTGCATAATTAACTTATAGAATGAAAAACACATGTGAAAAGAAAACACCCGTGAGGCGATGCCTGATTTTCGTTTTTGAGTTGAAAAATCATTTATACATTTCATATCTATTTTCTATACGGCAGTATATAATTTCTAAAGTCTATTAATTAGAAATGAGTGCAATGACACATGCATATATTCTATAGATATTTATTTATCTATATGTAATGATTATTTGTATTAAGTTTAGTCAAAATCTTTTATATGTAATAAGAAATATAGGAAAAAAGTTTGATATTTTGCAGAATAACAGTGTCTGAATAATAGTGTCAAAAGTCAGATCACAGTAAGAAATATTATACCAATTTTAAATAAATACAGTCATTTTCCTCAGTAATTAACTTAAAATGTTTTTTTTTTAGGATTTCGGCCAAAACAACAATATTTTTCTTAATGATGAAATAGGTAAAATCATTGACAATTCAAACACATAGTAATGAGATCAGTGACCTGTCATTTGTACCGTATCTGTCGATGTTAAAAATTGTAATTGGATGTTTTGTTATGTATACCCCTGTACAAATATTTGGCAATAAAATATGCTTAAACTAACTAAAACATTTGCTTTAGAGTGAGGTGAGGCATATTCCAGATGTGATCAACTAGTTTTACATATCTTTTAATCATGTTATCCGGTTAAGCTGTGTAGGTTTTGGCCCAAACGTCCTCTCTTGTACTGACAGTTTCTTTTGATTCGGATTTCATCCTCTATATTATTGGTATTTAACTTTAACCACCAATATCTACATTTGTAATTTGATATTCAGCATATTTTATTTCGAAATATTAACACAATACATGATAAGCCCTTTCGGTGCCAATGTAAAAAAATCGGCATCTGCGATTAAAAAATCATAATTAAAAAAAGCAACTGAGAATACTTACCATTTTGTATCATCCTGCTGATCGTTCGTGCTAAATATTTTGAAAAAAAAGTCCCTGATCAGATGCCGCCTTTGGGGAGGCGGTGTCTGATATGGTGATATGGGAATGCACTGTTTATTAAGAGGAGTATTGTCACCTATGCCAGTGAAAAGATTAATCAAAGCGGAAAACAGATGATGCGTTCAACTTTCAGAAAATATAATGATTCGAACATATTGAAAACACGAATGCTATTAAGTATAATGTTAAAAGATAGACAAGTCTAACATACGCATTTAATTATTTTGTAATCCATGTTGATTAAGCGATGACCTAAATACAACGATATGATACTTGGGATAAGTTCATATAATTTCACGGCACATATTTCAGCTATGACTCTCGTTTTCTTATATCTTCCTTATCACTCACCATAGGGACTTATTAACTAGTCTATGCAATAGAAAAATCATTCAGTTTTGAAAAATAACCTCATTTATTGAAATTGAACACGAAATAAATATAAATGTGAAAGAACTGAAGCAACGATGAACAAGTGGAAAATGGCAGATTCAACAGAAGTAAACACACTTGTGTAGGATTAAATCGACATAATCCAAGTTCTATTAATCATATAGAAAAAAGAAACATTAAGCAGTTGGCATTGGCTCATAAGTTTATCTATAAAAAGGTTCAAAATTAATAGAAATTTGAGGACAAATAAGAAGTTTCAGTAAAAATCACAGTCTGCTGGGTGATATCCTGGACATTTCCTTTACTGTGTATTGGAATTCCTTATAATTATATTTAGGTAATTGAATTAAATAACTTATGTCTTGTTTCAAAGGATTATGTCAATATTACATCATAACTCTGAAGACGAAATTGAACCAAAACGATCAGTTAAAACATACAATGCTGATACACCATCAAATTGTTTTAGTGAACATTTGATCTACCGTAATTACTCAAGTCTTCGAACAGGGAGCATAACTTGCCGCAGAAATAACCGGCTATAATTTGTCAAGCAACCATGGAATTATACACATATTTGTTAAACATAACAGACTCATTACTTTTCAGCCGGTCAAACTAATGATGACTGCTGCCTGAACGACCTCTGTCCCTTCGACTGTGTCAGATGTGACGGCCAGCCAACTTGCTACGATCTATCCGATGAACTTGGATGTGGTAAGTGGTATATTCTGTTCATAATCTATATTTTTAACTTAATGATTCGCACTATCACGGTCTGAGAAACCTGCAAAACCTGTTAGTTCTTCCCTTTTGATTCAGCTCAATGTCTATGATGCACTATTTTTGGCTGTGTTCCATTTTCACTATGGTGTCTACATCTGCAACAGCTTCATACCAGAAGGTGAAAGATATTAATGTTCCCTATTAAAATTGTTTGCATGAGTTTTCGATTAATAATCATCTTAATACAATTGTTCCGGAACATCGCAAAATAGAACTATATATGCCAGGCCGAAAAAATAACTATTAATGTTTCATTTCTTTCAGATAACAAAACAGACACACTTTTACGCTCATATCGTAAGCCGCCGATATTCATACCAGCTGTTATGGACTTGATCAAAGAACATCTGTTAAAACAGAAACAGGCCTTAGCCGCCACCTACACTCATAGAACGTGTATTCGCCAGGTTGGATACAACATGATAGAGGGACATAGAAAAGCACCAACAACCGAGTATCCGCCGTGGCTTAAGCTTCTTGAACAGCTTAAAAATCCCAGCGTTCCGACAACAACAACAACACAGGCCCCGGTGTGGCTGCAGTTATTGCAGAAACTTCGAGCCGAGGCATCTACTACCACCACAACATCGACAACAACAACAACAACCACACCCAGGCCAACAACAACATCAACCACGGAAACACCCTTACTGGATATAGTGTTAGAGTGGATGCGTACAAAACAGCAAGAGTCAAAAGCTTCCGAGTCCCGAGCGGTTGATGGTTATACACAATACAAAAAACCTATATCGTCGGATAAAACTCATATCCCCGATATGTCTAAACCTATTTCACAGTCATCGCAGACTATTCCATCGACGACAAAAGCTTTGCCGATTATCAAAACATCACCACCAAATGTTTTCGAACGCATACAACACGTCGAAGAACAAGGCTTTACCAATTTACAGCCACGGCCAAAATCACTGCTGGACAATATTTACACGGTTCCGATTGCAAAGATTGACTCATTTCAGGCGGAAAGAAAGACACGAGTTAACTCCCTTACATCGACAGACGCTGCTTCTTTTTCAAGCCAAGCATATACAACTGCAGCTATATCTTCAATATCATCGACTCCAAAGTCGGATACAGATATGTCATCATTAAAATCACTTTATACGTCACCAAAAGCTCAAGTTCAGGAAGAAAATGGTACCCAATCTATGAAAACAATTGGTGTTATGGATATCCTTAAGGATGTGACGACACCTGCTTCATCATTTATCGCGACTTCTAACCAATCGTTGGCTAATTTTAGCACACCATCATTATCAACTATAACAGCTACAAATATGACAGAATCTCTTGGACAAAATATAACAACAGCAGCACTAGAAAATAATACGGCAACATACCCACATTATTTTACGTCAACGTCAATTGCTTCCGGTGTTCAAACAAGTGAACACATTAAAAGCACAACACAGTCCCCAATAATAACAAAACAATCTACTGAAGATTTTACGACTGGTAAAGAAATGCAAAACGAAATAATGTCTAATGAAACTACAAACAACATGTCTAAAGAGTTGTCCATGTTGGGTTCTTTTAAACAAAAGATTATTTCTACAACGGGCTTTAGTGACATGACAGGATATGTATCTGACTTAATGTCTACCCCGTCTTCTGGATTATCTGACCTGTCTGCAGAATTTTCCACCCAGGCCCCTGTATTCTCGACTCAGTCCAGTGGATTGTTCTCGAATAGTACGAGTAATATTACACTCGACCTTAACACTACTGTCAATTTTGAAGATGGTTATTTAAATTCTTCTGGACTCTATAACCAGTCTGCAGAACATTTCACTCAGTCTTCTATATCCTCTACCCAGGGCACTGGCTATTCTACACAGTCTACTGGGTTTTTCTCGAATATATCGAGGGATATTACAATCGACCTTAACATAACTGCCAATTTTTCAGATGATTATTCAAATTCTTCTAGACTCTTCAATCAGTATTCAGAATTTTCCACTCAACCATCTATACCTTCTACTCAGTCCAATGGATTGTCTACACAATCGTCTGGATCTTTCTCAAATAGATCGAGTGATATTACAAGCGACTTTGATAAACATACCAACTTTTCAGATGGTTTATCAAATTTTAGACACCACGTACCTACTGTAACCACATCCAACGAAGGTCAACGCAGTTCAACAAAAACAATGAAACTGTTTATCAATTTGTCTGATATGGTAGCATCTACACCGTCCCTACAAACTAAGCATAACACATTTGTGTCCCCGACAACTGCCAGCAAAACAATTACTTCGTTGTTTCCTGACCCAACGCAGGCATCTAATGCCGCACAGCCTGCATATGATACTAGCCGTTTGCCTGGCGCCACCAATAGCACCAGAATTACTGGTCCCTTGCTTTGGAATAAAACATATTTACCAAAGGAAACAAAGCTTTTCGGACGTGTGAGCGTTTATGAGGAGCCAAATAAGATTTCTTCACAGGCAAATGGTACTAGGCAGATTGACCGACAAACTTATGTTAATTCTGACAGTGAAAACATGCAGGTTAACCCGGTGCAAAGGTTTGTTGGACCTGTTTTACATTCGAACACAATAAATACCATACCATCTTCTCAAACATCATCTGTATTGCCATCTATTTCACATCAGCATAACCAACTTTCAGCAACAGTGCGAAGTCCATCATGGTGGCAGACTACACAGTCACCTTTTGATTTCAGCGGTTTGTGGGGTGGAACGACATACTCAGCCACTACAAACAGCTGGTGGTCTCCAACTACCTCTAACTATTTTTGGAATAGCCTCTTTGGTTATCCTCCAACAACACAGCGGAATTTCATACTCCTCAACCGCTTTAACAATCCCTCTGTGAAACCGTTAACAGTGCCTCAACAAGTCATCCAAACCACACCAAACACTGCACCTCCAACAGTAACACAGGTGCCACGGTATCAGGTTCCAGCCACGACAGTTCCAAGTGTGGTAACGGTACAGCAGCCTGCAGTGACAACGGCAGGTGTACAGCAACTACCATCTACCACCCCTCCAAACATTTATTCATCTGACAATGTGTTTACAAGATCTCCTCTGGAGTCAAATTTTGCCACAGAAGGAACTTTCCCTGAGCTTTCATCAAGTCCGGAGTTACGCATTCCCGTGCTTACTTCCACGGCGCCGTCATCTGTTGTTACAAATAAAGAATTGCCTAATGAAAATCAAATTAATAATAATAGCACTGACTTTTGGGGAAATCAAACGATACCTATCGATTCATCCTTGTCTTATTTACGAAAACTTTATTCAGACATTTTGGCTGCTCAGAAGAACTTAGAAACAGGAAACCACACAACTCATTACTCTAGGGTATCGGACAATAATAACACTTCCACAGAACCTAGAGGAAGTTCAATGAATACTACAGCCTTCAACACAGTAACAGCTAGACCAAAACAGGAATTCGTAAAACCGTATATTGCATCACGATCTGCAGTAAAACAAACCGACTTTGACTGGTGGCATACTCCTACAAAATCCAATATTAAATCGACCGGGGCTCCAGGAACAATCCCTTCTATAACAACGACTATGTTTAGCACTGATCAATGGGTAGACACAAGTCAATCCAATAATACACCGTATCGTTCTACTGACAAACAACCTGTAGCGCCTTCCACTTCAGTGACTACAAAACCAAATATCACCATAAACTCCTCTCCGAAAATGCGCATGAGTAACATGCTCGGCATTACTATTCCAGATTTTTATCCAACAGAGAAAAGTTTTTCAAACTTTGAGTTCAATCTAAATGGAAGATCCGGGAATAAGGCAACAGCAACACAAGAATACATACGACCAACACCCTCTGATATTGGTGGTATAAGTATTGCGTATAATATCAGTAAACCAACTTTGGCGGAGTGGAGTGTTCCACAAGGACAGGAACTGTCCAAATCTAAAAGCCCTAGCCGTCAAAGTTGGTGGGACAAAATCATAACGGCGGTGACTGAATCTTCAAAAGGAAAGTTAAATGATAACTCCAATGCCAGGGAATCTCAGACTGTGACATACAATTTTTTTCAAACAACTACCTCGCCACTGAACACTAAATATGCGAACAGAAATATTCTCTCCTCGCCTGCTCCTAATACAGGTGTCAAGGAAAATTCCCTGCTGTATTATGACGTCACACTTAAGACACCAATCGGAAAACCGCATACAGCACCAGAAACAAAGGACTGTAAACTTATCCTAGACGGTGGCGGTAAGTCTTTTGAATATATATGAACATCTGATAAGTTTTATTTAAACCAAATGTTCTTAAATTAGTACCGTCTTCGAGCCCTTAATGTATTTTGTTTTCAATAAGGTGGGTTGAAACTATGCACTATTAAAACATTGTCATAATTTGTGTTATATGCGAGAATAAGATTGTGTTACATTTAACATTGGTAGGGATCAAATGAGGGGTCGTTGTACTATTCATCGTCTAACCGAAGTCGTGCTATAATAAAATCATGATATAAGTATCTAACATATCAGGAAAAGCCATATGCTCAATCTCATTTTATGTTATATGTGTTGTGCAGCGTAAAGTATACTGACCCATCCTCCTTAATTAAAAGATGAAACATTACTGTAAATTTAATAATTATTAATCTTCAAAAACCTGCCGTTTACAACTTTGATTTTTCTTGAAACGCTCTTCTGTATGAGTTCTAGAATATAAAACCGGCTTCATCTGTATATGTTCTCGGACATCATAAAGATCATTATATATATGTGTGTGTGTGTGTGTGTGTGTGTGTGTGTGTGTGTGTGTGTTTGCAACATAGCCTCTCAGTTCACTTAACATTTTTATTCCATATGCATTATTTAGACTACATAATGAGCCAATGTTCCATTCCTATAACATTTTAGTAGTATTGTGCAACAGAGGCATCAACACGTATCTATAGACTAAAGGATTTTAATGTGTTGGACACTATTTTATGTGATAACAGATTTCACATTTACCACCACTGTCATGTCTATCGAGCACGGATATATTTTGTCCAACTTTTAGACTGGCATGTTTGAGTTTTGATATAACGTGCACGTACACGTATTCTAGATATATAAACCTAGATTAGACGCCGCATTTACAGTACACTTTAAATCCTTAATCTTAAGGCGAGTTTCGATGATCTAATGATAAAATTCAACCGGACTTTGCATATAATTTGCAAACCATTTAGACCTAGACCAAACGAGTAGCTCAGTGTCAGATCTGACGCCGAACTGTTTTACACTAAAATATCACAACAGAGAGTAAGTATCTCAATACCGAAATAGTCATTGCATTTTATTAACACAAACTTCATTCAAGTGATGTTTCCTAATGTTAGTTAAAGGGATTTGTGGTAAAATCAATTGAGTAGAATTGGATTTATCGGATCAAATTAACACTTAACTCCATGTTCAGTTTTATAGACTATTAGCCTCATTTACAATGTATGCGACAAACAGGAAGATTATGTACGAGAATGGGAAACATTTTAAATGGCTTTGAAAACATTGTGGAAAATGGAGCATTTGCTCTTCAAGGGCAAATGTTCCATTTTCCACAATGTTTGCATTAGTCGTCTTCTACAGAAGCATCAAAGAGCGAATCATTAAGTACGGTCCAATTACAGGTATTTGTTTTATTGCAGAGTTCTGCAGCAGCAGGTTGTCTGGTTACTACAAGAACCCGTATGACTGCCGGACGTTTTTTGTGTGCAAGTGGAGCAACCGCTACAGATGTCCATGTCCCCACGACACGTTGTTTGACGATACACTGAACGTGTGTAACTGGGCGTATAATGTCACGTGCTAGATAATGCAATTTAGTCTACAAGGATGCGTCCGATAGTGAACCTTTTGGGGTTGTCTTGGTCAATCAAGTATCCAAGACCAGAAACAATGGCTATAAGAGTGGAAACGATGGCTATAAGACTGAAAACCAATGAAACCAAGCGACTAAAGCTACAAGACCGGAAACCAAGGAAAACAATGTTATCAGATCGGACACCAATGCGGAAATTTAAAGTAGTGTAACAAGGTCTTGGTGGACTAGAGGACTACGAGCGCACACTTGGTATACAGTGATCAGTGTTCTTGTTTAGTAACTCATATAGTAGCATTCCGGTTGTCTGTTTTCTGCCATATGATGAATGGGGAGCTCTTGATCATTTTAGTTTTGGAAGTTAATCCATATCATGCCGCCATGCCCAGTCTGCTTGATTTTTTTTAACTTTGATCGATTCTCTTGAAATTTAATGAAACTGTTACTCGAGTGTCGAACAGTGTTGATCAGGATCAGGGGCCCGTTTTATCAACGGACTTACGGCAAAAAAGGTCGTAAATCAAAACTTCAGAATTCCTTTAATTTCTGTTTTCTCTGGCTAACCCTGTCATGTGACATCTCTTTGGAATTGTCTTTTCAAGACAATTCCAAAGAGACGTCACGTGACAGGATTTGATTGAATAACCCGAAATTAAAAGAATTCTAAAGTTTTGACTTACGCCTACTTATGTCGTAAGACCGTTGATAAAACAGGCCCCAGATGCCAAATTACTCGGCGTCTGATCCGGGTTAAAGCTAGTTGAAAATATAACAATTATGGCTGAAACTTGGCGCTGAAAGCAGGATAAGGGTATTTCTATAAGCCGTTATCTCGAGTAATGCAGGCGTTGAGATGGTTTGCTTTTTGCGAACAGTTCTATTCAAGAACACCCTACCACATATCTCTGTTTCCACGCACCGCATTGCGCACAACATTTGAGTATGCGATTCATAACTATTACACAGTAGTGGACTGAGTCTCATATTCTGAATTATCTTCAAGAGATTGGAAGATTTCGTTTTTTATAAAACCTACCTGTGCCTGTTAGTCTACTCATTAAAAATAATGAAAGGACTGTTTTAAAAGAGGGTTGGTGAAGAGACGATATTCTTACATTAATGAAAATGACTGTATCATCCCTTAAAACAGAAGGTTGTAGTCTTAGACTACCGGGAAGTTACTATCTTGTAAACCGAGATAAGAAAGATGAATAACGAAAGCCGGTTGTAATCTACTGTTTTACACTGATGACCTTGGCTCGTTCACCGAAGGTAGGGTGCCATGGATACCGGCATTAGAGCATTCTGCTACGCTGACTACCTAAGTGATGGGAGCTGCTAGTTTTATGTACAGTGCAAACTTACGAAGTCATGTCTCAGATGACCTAATATGTGTATACAGGACAAAGTCACATGCTGATGGAGCATACAGTTAACCGCGACAAATATTCACGATATATTGCTGACGAATTAAAAACACTTCGATACAGTTTCCTAAAAGCAGTATTAGCTTTTATTATTAGAGAAAATAAGATCCGTTATGTTCTCTTCTGTGCTTCTTACAGCATGATACTTTAGATTGAATATATCTTATTTCACCAATTTAACCCTTTGCTCCATACATACGTTTTTTACTATTTTGTAGCAAATGCCTATTGAAAAACATTGAGGGAAATGGAGTATTTGCTTATAATGAGCAAATGCTTCATTTTCCACATTTTTTTCCAGAGTTATTCATAATTGTTGCATTCCTGTATCCTAGATGATCTTCCTATTCACTAAGCATATACTTTCATTGTGAATTACTCTTAAAATGCATGTCGAGTAAAGAGTTAAAAGAAATGGGGCCTGGACCCAAGTTTGACAAACATTAGAAAGTAGATTCAATAAATGTATATCGATAGTTGTTTTGTCTATTATACGTGCTTTAGGTGTGTACGCATTATACAAAGGTCATAATTGATTTCTTTTGACTAAATCTATTCGAATAAATATCATCAAACATTATATACTTGAGTTTTATTGTTATAAATACAGCTACAGGTATGTAAAAAGTTGAGAAAAGTATTGCTATTGTATTTCTTCACACTTATTCATCGAAAATGCACCGCAGTAAAGATCATAGCATTAAGTGACTGTTGACTCGTGAAA
Organism: Macoma nasuta; assembly: GCA_032359355.1. Lineage (NCBI taxonomy): Eukaryota > Metazoa > Mollusca > Bivalvia > Cardiida > Tellinidae > Macoma > Macoma nasuta. The sequence continues at coordinate 739 of JAULCE010205301.1, read as the reverse complement.
CCAAATTTTGTTTGAACTTAAATGTTCATAATCGAATTGTTTTGCCGGCATAAATAAATATCAACATCTTGAAAGGTATATTTTATGTAATTGCTCCATTTGCAACACAACTTAATAATTAAAAAAAGCATTTTCTGTGTGCCTAGATATTCACCCTTTTCATCAGAATATTCCTAACGGATAAGCCTAAATAGCACGTGGAGTAAATGGTTAGTCTGTCAGCTATTGCCTGATATTTGGACCACTTATAGGTTATATTGTGTGAATATACATGTATAACGAATCAATCATCGGTCAATGCTATCCTAACCCGTGGTTTATCTGTTCCTGTCGGAAACGAGGCTTGCCGAGTTTCCGTTAAGGAATGGATCAACCGAGGATGAGGTTAGCCATGTCTTAGCAGATGCCCGAAGATGGATTCCTTTTCTCGCTAACCAACTTAAATACTAAAAACAAATCGGTTTTTTATGGAATTTGTTTGGAACGTCTATCTATTGCGTAGTAGGGGCGACGCACAACAAGGACGAAGAACAACCAACGGCTGTTAGCATAGCATCCACTAGGCGATGGTCGGTATAATTGTTAGCTCCGCCTACAGCTCTCCACTCCAATTTACTCGCCTAGAACATTGAGTTCCGTGCGAGACCGAATGAATAAGGGACGGAGCTAGAAGTTAATCCACCATCATCCTGCCCTTTGAACATGAAACGAATGCTGTCACGGGGGGGGGGGGGGGGGG
>JAULCE010205190.1:0-11370 GCA_032359355.1 Macoma nasuta | reverse complement strand
TCGTCTACCTTGTCGGAGATGATAAGAGTAACCTCCCTTGATTTAAGTGGGCGCGGCTTCGGACGCTTCAGAGATCGGTCAATTGCGCTCACGCCTTCTTTTTGACTGATATCTTAACTGGAAGTCATAATTAAAAAGTTTACCTTTTCCTCCACGCCTTTTGCGCCTTTGTATCTGATGGACATTGCAAATTGTATTGGAAACATTGTAGGAAACGCTCCATTTCCTGCAGTGACTACAATACAATTAAAAACTGGCAATGTTCTTAAGCCTATATTTTCTTATTTTTCATCAAAGACTAAGACGGTAGCGAGAGACTCTGGAGATATAACGCGGTTGAATAAAGTCGGCAATTCGATATAATGTATTGTGTCTTTTCACAGAACGGATTGATATCATTTACATGCATCATTATCAGTTAACTCCATAGCGAAACACGTGTTGGCCTCTGATATGGTTATAATGGACATACAAATATTTTATCAGAGATTGTACAAGGCCGTTAACTCATTCGACAGTTATGGTTTTGACCTTCTACACTGTCCGAAAAGGCGTACGAGTACACTCTTGCTGATATGTACTTACAGACGAACCTCGTTATTTAGGACTCGGTTAAGTCAAATGTATGTAAGGTCGAAACTTAATATAAAACCAAAACCAAAAGTGGTTTATATGCTAATATGTGTCGAAATATGGGAAAATATTTATGTTAATTCTATTTACTTGAAGTTCATATTGAATTCACCCAATGAAGCCCTTTCAAACTAACGAGCTTCTAATGTAACAGTTACTGTATCCTTAAACAACTGATTAAGGTGATCGTTATCTCATGACAAAAAGTTTGTCTGGACCTAATATCTAACTGATAACTCCTCGGTGTGTCGAAGGACTGTTTTTATGTGTTTATAGATTAATTCCGAGTTTAGGGTATTTCGAACTAAAACAAATAGTCATCCTAAATTGACAAGAAGCCATAACGTAAATACTTGAGTATTTTATTACAGCGCTTTTAAACTTCTAGACAGCTTGTTTTGGATCCAAAACTACCCAACGCATGATCTACACGGTCTTAAACTGTTGTTCACAATATAATGGAAAACAGAGTGGGGAAGGGGGGTAGTTCCCCTGACTTCGACATATCAAGAGTTGTCTGTTTTATATAATTATTTAAATATTTAATGGTCTTTGTTGGGTAAAGTATTTGCTACATGTCATGTAGTCAATGCTTTAATATCATGCATCATACTGTAAAAGAACATCTTTAAACGTGTGTCACTTCGGGAGCATTTTGTGTGCGTAACAACTATCATGTCAAGAACAAGAGGATTTCCTGTCGAAGATGGAAACAATGTAAATTCAACACCGAACAAGTGATGAATCCAGCGAAGAAAATAAATATGTTTTTGTCATGAGTTTATTTTAATGTTGGTTTAAAACCTCCCTTACTTTAAAGAGATTTGTCGTCTGGAGCAATTTGTATAATATATTTCCCCATTAATTTTCTATAGAAAATATCGTCAGAAACCATGTTCAAATTATATGTAGTCGTTACCTCTCTCGGTGCTGTGATCGCCATTAAGCGCATTTGCAACTCTCTGATGAAGGACTTAATTCATATGCTTCAAACTGTATCCCCGTGTTAAAAGTGTTCGAAAAGAGAAATCCGTATTAATGTATTTCTGTTTTACATTTCTTTACTATATTGTGACATTTATCCAGTCACAGCCAACACATTAAACTCGGCACCAAAAGGGATAAAGTATACACAAACCTGAGTAAATACTCTGTATATAATTATCAGCCCATATCACATGCATGCACATCTACAAGTGTATACATGAACAAACTCACGCAGTTTATAGTCAGATAAGGCGTTCTAAAGCATAAGGTTATGATTTGTGATAATTCCTTTTGTAAATATGAAGTTTGATATATTTGAAACTCGTTATGTCGAAGTTTGATGGGGCATTTTCATAAGTTTAAATTACAAGAAGTTCGAAGTCAATTTGATCCTCGGGTAATAATTTTAGTTAATGATAGTAGTCCCCAAACTGCATCCTCCAAGCATTTCAACATGTTTTGGATCAGAGAACATTTTTGATTGAAACATGAACATTTGCAACATCGGCTTGCTATGAGTTGATAGTAAAACCTCACAGTCCTTCCTCCAGGTTGGTTAATGCAAACGGTATCCATATGATACATCAGAGAGAAGCTGTCATGAAGAGTGATTCGTTTTCAAAAAAGGTATTCACGGTTGAAAGCCTTTAGTTTAAGACGATTGAACGTTATCTATATCAGAGACTCATGAATATAATCAAATGTTCAACAAAAAGAACGCTAAGAGCAACAACATCAACATAACTTCACATCTTCACCACCACATCATTTTCATCATCAATGTCATAAAAACTGTCATGGTTGTCATTATTATCATCACAATAAGTTTCACGATCATCGTTGTCATCATAATCAGCAGCACCACCATGATTACTGCTTAAAAGCATCGACAAGAACAACATCGAAACCACACTTACCATTATTATCATGATCAGCATCATAATCATCAGTATCTTAATATATTGTGTATGGATATTCTTTTGATGTAACATCAAAGTGAATTATTCGCATATGTTTTTAGAAATGAATTAATCTACCTAAAATGAGGACTATGCCTGTTTGAAAATTGATTTTATATAAATTGAAACATTTGTTCTCCTTGTCTTGTAGGACAACTTCAAGTAGCAAGACCATAGGCGCTTTGACACGGCTAATATATGTGCTTCTGCTAGTTTCTCCAGAATTTTGGAAGTATTGTATAATGTATGTGTAGGATCTTCTAGAACATTAAACAATGATTGCGTTTTACGATTATATTTTTCTTACATTCTTATATGAATTCTGTACAATTGTATGTTTTAATGGAATATCTGATGGTATGTTTTTATATTTCGTAATGGTAGAAGCCAGGCAAAACATATCCAAATGATCTGTTTAATTCAGTGAAATGGTAGGAAATGACATTTGATTTGTTGAAATAAATGAAGGAAATGGAGTTTTTGCTCGTAACAGGCACGCACCTCCTTTCCTACAACGTTTTTAACAATCATCTGCTGCAGAAGCGTCAAAATGTGTATCCATGAAGTAAAGGATACAATAAAGCGAATCTATTGCATAGTGTTTCTGTTTCATGTAAGCATGCTACTTGCCAAACTGCACGGCTCATTGTGAGAATAACACATATTTGGGTCTATACTGTAATGTTAACGATGTAATGAGGGTCATAAAAGTACAATGTAAATCATTGACCCTTTATTTCATACGCTAGGTTTAGACTTTTTCACAATGAACGCATCTGATGTAAAGGCGGTAAATGCAAGGGGAAATAGTCAAATTGGAATTGCTATGAACACGTTGTGAGATGATGAACATTTGCTCATGATAAACATATACGAATTTTCTCACAATGTGTTCAAAGGTCTTCTGCTACAGAGGTGTATTTATGTAGTGTTAGGTTTAATTGACGACCCTGCATACCAAGGGTGTAATGCCCCACTTCACATACAAGGATTTTCCTTACGAGTCCTTACGGATCGCACAAACTCACGGATCCTTAGGATTTGACAACTTTTATGCCCTAGCTACACGGACACATTACGGAGAGGACGGATGGTTGCGGATAAAAAACGGCAATCTTCCGAATAATTTGAGGGCGTGGCTTAATTTCTTTATCAGTTTACGGAAACAGTTACCTATAGATAGGGTTAGATACGGATGGTTGAGGATAAATGCGGATGTCAGCAGTTAGAGTCGTTTCATTTAAAATAACACGATGCGGATAGATATGGATAGATACGGATGGTTGAGGATAAATGCGGATGTCAGCAGTTAGATACGTTTCCTTTGAAACAACACGATGCGGATAGATCCGGATGACGTCCACAATCGCCATTTGCATTTTGAAGTTAAAATATAGTTGATAACTGCTGATTGAGTGCTGAAGTTGTATAAATAGGATACTAGGACAATTTCTCTAGTGTTTTCATTTTGTTATATTTATCAAGTATATATATAAATGGAGAAAACGTCCAAGAAGTATGAGTTCACGTGTCATTTGTTTTGCCAAAGTGGTAAAGTTCGTCGCACAAGTTACTGAAACGCAGGAGCCCATAACAATCCGTGTTTGACATAAGCTATTCGAAAGTATCCGCATTCATCCACACAAATAAGTAACTGTCAGTATTGGAACGCAAGTTACCCGTACTTAAGCGGTTCTGTAGGTAACAGTCCGTCAAATTACGCAGAGCGAGACCCGTAACTAACCGTAACTAAAGGTAACGATCCGAATGGAACCGTATCAGTCCACAACTGGGGATGGACTGCGGAATGATAGGCTTAGATACGGATTAGATACGAATTAGATACGGATAAATGCTTTCAGCTACGGATCATTACGGTTTTTCGTACGCGCCTGATTTTTGAAACTTTTAAAAAATTGGAAGCGGATCTTACGGATCCTGCGGATACGATACGGGCAGTTTGGGACTCTGCGGATGCGATACGGACAATTACGGATATTACGGATAGATACGGACGCGCCGTCCGTAGCATCTGCAGAGTCCGTAATGTGTCCGTGTGACCAGGGTATAAGAGCTGTTACAAGTTGTTACGGGCTATTTACGGGCTAAAACGGATTATAACTAGTTATCAGGATGTATTTACGGCTATCTTTTGTTTTGGTGGAACCTTTAGAGCATATTACGGAAAGTTGCAGTGCATCAAAGCTTTTACGTGTAAGTAAGGGGTTATTTACGTGTTATTACGAATAGATCCGAGTTATTTAGAAATATTAACGCGTGGTTACCTTTTTTTCTTAAATTCTATAAATCCTGCAAATCTCAATGCATCATCATTCGATAACTGACAAACAGAGAGACGACATTGTATATGAGAGCAACAGAATACCTTTCCCCAAATCGTGGAGTATACATATCTATTGTAAATTACCTATAAATAAGCGTAAAAAGGATCGTAATAATTCGTACCAATCAGTAAAGCCATCGTAACACGGCCCGAATGAAATCGTAAACCACAAGTAAACACTCGTAATAATCCGTAACTTAGATCGTAAACAAATCGTAAACTAACCGTAAGAATCGTATCTTTCTTGTTACGAGTTATTTTCGGACTCTTGTGAGCAGATTATTGATAGTTACGTGCTGCTGTGAGCGGATTACGAGACTTAAGGATTATTATGAGTTGTTTACGGAACAAACCAATATGTGGTTAATCTTAGAAGGTTGTTGACATGTCAGTATGTGAGTGGTTACGAATTGTGACGAGTTATATACGGATACCAGCGAGTAATTTACCGATGCTTGTAATTGACCACGAGTGGTTTGAGGTCCTTAATGACTTGTCAGGGGGTATAAGGTGTAAGCATGTTGATGGAAAGACAGAAGTACATGTCACATCAAGATAAGATTATAGGTCAAATAAGAACTACTTCAAGCACAACTGTTTTTAACCTTTAGCCTTCTGCTAAACTTCTTGCTCCACGGAAATTCCGTAATGTTTACAATTATCCTTCAAAAATTACATTTTCCTGTTGCCTAGAATTCTATATTTTTCGTCAGATGCCTTTCTTGTGGAAATTTCTAAAATGGTTTCTTGAGGAAAGGGTTAAGTTGTCGTTTGTTAAATTCAGAGCAACTACTCATTTAGTGTCAAACAGTTTGGTTACAGCCCAGTCGCCAACCTAGTCAGATCTGATCAGATCCACTGCCACGATGTACGTGTTACAACTTGTATATATACATAACTGTAACTGTATTAATAGTTTAAACCTTTGACATGCGTTATAAAATATCGTTTGTGAAATGTGTCGTTCGTAGCAATGTTCAATATGATTAAAGTTTTGATCCTGATCTGAATACTTCGGCGACCTATCCTGATCCAAACTGTTTGCAATTAAAATGCTGTTTCACCTATACAACATACAGACGAGTAAATACTGCGGTATCATATGACTTAAGTGGTATCGCTACAACAACGGTTTGTTCCCGGCTTAACGTTTGATCGACAGGAAAGCCGGTATACAACAGCTCGCCGAAATAGAGTAGAAGTTATACAGGTTTGTTAAGTTATTTGTGTGTCGCCCTTTTTAGCAGGATTACGCTTCACCATGGCTGAAGGAGGACGTAGGTCGTGTAGCTTTGGATCAGAGTGTATCTATGATTTCTACTGCGAACTTTGTGTTGACTATGGTGAACATCTAGAAGCTCATGGTTACTGTGATAACTGTAAGGAGTACTTGTGTGAGAGGTGTTTACAATGCCATAAATGGGCAAGGTCATCACGTCACCATGTTTTAGTGGATAAGTCCAATATGCCCAGGGACACACCTCTTCCTTCTGACAGAATAAGTAAAATGATTACCACGATGTGTAAATCGCATACTGAAAGAGCCGTTGAGTTTTTTTGCAAAGCCCATGAAGAATTTGGGTGCAGTTCGTGCTTCGCTACAGTGCACAAGAATTGCCCGGATGTGGAAAGTATCCATGAGAAATCGGAAAATATTTTGGAAAGCAAACTGTGCAAAAGCTTCATAATGAAATTGAAATCAATAATGACAAAATCCGAAGAAATGCAGAATCTAACACGTGATAACAAAGCTTTAATACAGGCGCGTTGTTCAGATGCTGTGTGTGTTATAAGACAAGTCAAAGAGGAAGCAGTTTTGATATTGGAAGAAATTGAAATAAATCTTGTTGCATTAGCAGAAAAGCAATCTATAGAAAGTGAAGAACAAATGAATAATCTAGCCAAAGAATTCAGCGCCCTGTCAGAAAGAGTCGAAGCCGTTAATTCAGAAGTAGAGAACCTGTTCTCATCCAAACGGGTATGCCAGCTCTACATTAAATTGAAAGAAGCCGAAACAGAAGTCGCAAGTCTTCAAAAAAGTTTGAGAAGTGCATCGAAGACAAACGTCGTAAAAACGTTTACGTTTCATCCTAACACCGAATTGAAGAGCTATTTCAACATTCCAGATATTCTGGGAAAGATCTTATATCAGGATGAAAGTGCTAAAAGAGAACGTCCACGGTCAAATGCTGAAGTCAAAACGATGGCAACAAAAGTAGCTGATATTAATGTTAGATCATCAGATCAGTCTAGCAACTGTTGGATATCAGGTTTAGCAGTATTGTCTTCAAAAAGAGTGATTATTACAGACAATTACAATAACAAAGTCAAACTAGTAGACAGTAGTTCCAATACTGTAATATGCCAGTTAAAGGTGTCGTCTCGTCCTTGGGATGTTTGTGCGCTCAGTCAAACACAAGCAGCCGTAACACTCCCAAATCAACAAAAGATTCTACTTCTAAGAGTAGGAGACAAGTTAGCTGTAGAAAGAGAATTATCAATGCGTGGGAAATGTTATGGTGTAGCATACAACCAGAACAGACTATTGATAACGTGTTTTCATGATCCGCGTCTTGAGATCATTGATCTAAGTGGAAACGATATAGGAACAATAGAGCACGACAGTGACGAACGTCAACTGTTCGATAGGCCAGAGTATGTCTGTGTCACCAGAGATGGTAAAAACATATACGTATCTGACTAAACCCGCCATACGGTGACCAGTCTGACATTTGACGGTGTGGTTACGTCTGTTTATACGAATAAGAAACTGGGGCATCCTATGAAAGTGTGTACAGACCACCATGAAAACGTTTACGTCTGTGGCTATAACAATAATAATGTTCACATGATAAATGCGAAATGTAAGAATGTCAAGGTGATCCTGACTAAGGCGGACGGATTAGACAAGTATGTGTATTCTGTAAGCCATTGTAAGGATACAAACAGACTGTTTATAGGGATGGCGAACGACAACAACATTAAAGTATACCAACTATCATAGAAAAACACTAGCAGGATCTCTTGTCATGCTGAACAATCCAGGGAATACATTGCAAATAGTTTGGCTCTACATTAGACGCCGCGTTACTCGGCGTCTGATTTAAAACATATATGTTTGATACATGTTCATGTTTCGATTGAAAAATATATTTTACGTGCGAAATTGACATCGTCTTTGCTAAATTTTACGAAATGACGCATGACGGGGTTTTAGCAGACGCCGAGTCACTCTTGGTCTGTAAATGATAAGATGCTTAAAAAATGAATATTTAAGTCATGTACATTTTAAATCGAGTATAGGGAAATTTCAGAAAATGGAGAGCACGAGTTTTATCAGACGTCATTCCTTTATAGTTTTTGTTAAAAGTTTATGGTTAAGCTTTGCAAAAATAAGCATGCGATATGTAAGATGTCACCGAGTCACACATAAAATCGATATTATCTCTAAAAACTCGTCAGAAATGCGTGATTTACATACAGTCTAGCATATAATAATAACAATATTACTGTTGATCCGTGACGCTTGTCAACTAAACATGATCAAATGCATAGTATCGATAGGTGAAACTATCAACTTATTTCAGGGTTGGCACCCAATAAACAAACTGTGTTACATAAATATAATCAGAGATCTAGTTTGGAAGCCCTCGTATATCGAGAAGTCACGTGGTTATGATAAGATTTTTTCACGGACACTTTAACCCTGAGTACAAACACGTTCCATCTCTCTCTTTCCCCCTATTACTCAACTACTTTCTCGACCTCTACCGCTGTTATCTGAAACAGATTGTCTGCAGAGTTTCCAACAAAATATGTATTGTTCACATGTCACAAATCTTATACAATAGCCGACTTTCAGACATACACACCAACATGTCGCCAGTGTGCTGAAATCTTTACGATAGCAAAGGATGGGTATTTGAAGAAAGTAATACTTGCATGCAATTGAACAAAGGTACACTAGATATGATTTAATGACTGTATGTGAGTCATAATGTGTAGGTGCACCACACTTTCTATTGTTGCAGGTGACAGGTCGTAATTACCTTATTAGGCCAAAGTCGTTTTTAAACAATAATCTAATGTTTAGGTTGGTAGTTTCAAAAGTAGTACGCAGTAGGCTTGTTTCAATGCCTTTTGGGTTGTATTTAAGCGCATATCTTTAGACCCTAGTTTAGGTGTGAAACTCATTTACAAAGAATGTATTACCTTAACATGCTAAGGAATAGAAAAGTAAATGATTTCCATTTTTCCATTGTGTTCTAAATACTTACTTCGTATCATTGACATATTTATACGCCGAGTAATTGAACGTCTGATCGAGATCAAAAGTGTTTAAGATTTATCTTTTACATTTACTAACATTGTACCGTTTTCACGCTTCGTTTTTATGGACTTTTCACTGATATAGGACCCGTCCACTTATTTGATTTGGACGAACAGAAAGTAATTTTAGCTTTACGTTTTGTTGTAGTTTATAGAACAATTTGATTAAGTTGAAACTCTTACAGTCTGATCTGAATCAAAATGTGTTTCAAAGCTTCAAAAAGATGATCGTCCTACAAATGTTCTCCATGCACTAGTGTGATACATAAAATGTATATACAAATATTTTACTTATAACAGATACCATGTCTTATTTAGCAGGTCATGTCGAGGTTTCCGTGCTTCAAATATGTTTGTTGTTAACATATTTTCTCATTATCCTTGACTGACTTCTTTTAAATGGAATAAGCCACCATTAGTAGTGCAATATTGGCCAATTTCTAGTGTGATTGTTTTCTGTTAAAACATTGAAGATATGTAAACGTTGGTTATGACATTCATTACGGTTGGCAATTGTTAAACTAACTGAGCATTTCAAAAACATATGGGTCTCTCTTTGATTAGATGGTGGTCTGCATTCTCTATATATCAGAACTAAAAAAATGTTTTTTTAAAATTATATTTACTGCAGGTATTGTTTACATGCGCTGGTACATTTGCCAAATAGATTGTGAATGTCTGAGATACACTTTGACAGATTGAAAATATTGTAAAAGAAACAAGACAATTACGAAATATTCAAATAATATGCTTAATCTGGCATTACAAACAACGTCTAGCTTGATACAAATGATAACCCATTGTACGCATAGTTGCCGTATTGAATTTATTTCACACTGTTTAACAAGTAACCATGCTCTAAGTACTCATATAACAGGTTCAAATAGGTTAATAAATGTATTGATGATAGTTTTATGGGCTTAAAATGTTAGTCGAGTTTATGATTGCAAGATCATATTGATTTGGAGTTCTTTCCCGCGCGGGTGGTGGTATCCCCGGGGGTTTGCTATAGAATTTCCTCTGACCCTGGCAAGCTTATAACGAACCGAATAATATATTCCCGGATCGTTTATACGTGAGATCTCTTGGCCAGGGTCTACATAGTTCCCTGTTTATGATTTTACTAAGTAAATGTATGTGTATACGTTACTGTTAATTACCTGAACCGGGGCCTAGGAGATCACAGATCAAGGTATGTATACTATGCTTCAATGTGCAAATCATGTACATAAAACAGTGCATTGCAATACATGCTTATAAAGACCCGACAGCCCCGGATCGTTTATAAGTAATATCTTGCTCTGGGTTTACATCATTCACTATCAATTTATTTTTTGGTTTCACTAATTGAACGTAAGTATACATACGTTACTGCACTATTTTTTGTATACCTGTACACGATCTCTTTATCTCGTTTCGAAAGAGACTGTAATGTGGGGATGAAACGATTAGCTTATCCGTGTCTATATTTATGTCAAGAATACAAACCAAAACCAATGTATAATGTAGGATAATCCCTTTGCTTGCTAGGCGCGACTAAAATACAAACTATAAGCAGTTTGAATCAAGGCCAGACGCCCTGTATCTCGGCGCCTGATCCGGGTACTAGCTGTCTGGCAATAACACCGCATTTTTGTTTTCAAATTACGCGACATGCATGACATTGTAAAATATAACAGATGATAATATTCCGATGTCGAATGTTTTGTAGCAGGCGGAGGACTTTTCCCGCTGCAGATATTTGACATAATTACAATGTTTACCCCAAAATATTGGCAATGACTCTTCTACTTAGTACACAAGTGTGTTCAGCCAGCTGTAACAAGCAAGACGCTTGTTTGTGCAGAATGTCACACATATACAAGGAGATAAACAATATATCTAAAGCTGTTTCAGCTCTTATTCAGTCTAAATCATCGCTTTTACCTAGTCTTAAGTTTGGGTCTATAAATATGTATTTATAGATTAATGATTATTAATCGCAACATCTTGGATTTAGAATATAAAGAGAGGCTATTTAGATGCCATTTTTTCTTTTTTTTCAATAATTTGTTAAGTGTTTATTTCAGATTGACCTTTGTCTATTAAACTGCTACAATTGATATGAGTTTAGGTAGA
>JAULCE010205079.1:0-11371 GCA_032359355.1 Macoma nasuta | reverse complement strand
CGCCTTAGAAGGCGGCGTCTGATCAGGGACTTTACTTATTCGCAGTAATATTAAGTCCAAATATTAGGATTTCAGAAGAGACAAAGTTTATTAAATTATTTCTGACATTTATTTCGTAATAATATTAAATCTGAAACTTGTCGCAGACGACAGATTTAAATTTGGCGCCGAAAGGGATATTAAGGTTTCGGAAAAGCCAAATATAATAAATTATTTCTACAATTTAATTAGTTAAAATATTTGGTTCTTCACTAGTAACAACCGACACTTTTTTATTGGTGGCGAAAGGAAAAATGTACATTGTAAATGCCAGCAGCAAGCAATTTCTTGAACAAGTATCTAGAAACCTGTTTTCAAAATAGAGTAATCTCCCTCTTCAACTGTAAACGGCGTCAAGTATGTTTCACACACCCTTTTGAACACGAATTATGACCAGCTGTATGACAGTGAAGATGGGAAAAGCCTTAATGTAAACACCGATATCGATTTCTCGAGGCACCGAATTTGTCGTGTCGCGGAAGACGAAATTGATGTCAATGCGAAGCACCTCGTCATGTAATTTTTCAATCACATGGAGCACGCTGCTACAGATGCCGATCCGATATTGTTTCCCGTACAACCGTTAACGAAAACCAAACGGAGCACAAACGTGACACATTTTGCGATTAACAGAGCCCAGGGCAAGACACAAATGCGAAACATTTTGATTTTAACAGAGTCTAAGAAGGTTGCGTTTAGTTTTGACCAAAATCGACCTTTGTTTTACAGATTTAACCTCATCATGCCAATCTTGACAGTAGTGATATTTTCAATCCGGGTCAGACGCCGAATAAATTGGGTCCTGATCCGTATCCAAGCTGCTCGACAATCAGTCAATAGTTTTACCAAATCTGAAGCGAAACTCACAAGGTTCAAAATATAAAATGGACGACAATTTCAGCAGGCGACATATAAAGCACAATGATTTGTAAGGGATTCTAGTAAACTGAAAGAAATATAAGAAAATAAAGCATTTGCTCGCATCGAGCAAATGCTATATTTCCTACAATATTTTGATAGCTGTCTGCTACAGACACACAAAATGAGCTTCTCTGGAAGAAAGGCCTAAGCGTCTTATTTATGTAAATTTATGCGACAACGTCACGTACACGGTGACGTGAGCATAAACAAAGACATCAACCTTCGTTGGCGTTTTATTCATCTACAAGAGTCTACTTATGTTGGTAAGCGATAAATAGATCTACACTTTTGAGAACAATTACATTTGGAGTGAATGCAAGGTTGACACATAATCAAGAAAAAACACCGGATGCGATTGATCTGGGACTAAACGGTTTGTATAATATGATGTATTATATGGCAACTACGGTATATTGCATTGTAGTATTATGGTGAATAATGTATATAGTGTTACAGGAAGCTCGATGTGCAATATGTGTCAACTTCAATCATGTCGCAAGCTCTGTTGTTTTTCAACAGGAAGTACTGGCGCATGCATTAGTTTATGGACATAGTGTGTTGTGCGATCAAACCGCACTACTCTTGCAATTGCCCTTAACATTTATATTAACAAAAGTAGTCGTGTTTGTTTAAAACAAATGCTGATAAGCAAACAGTATGGACCCAAGATCAGGCCCCATATTTGTGGGGCGTAATCTTTGATTCATACTGGTTGCATAAACGTTCAAAAAGTGATAGGGCCTATGAATCAAATAACAAAACAACAACCAGATTATCATTTTTTGAAAAACTTTGGAGGTCACTGTGTCTCTTTTACCATCGATATCGTAGTAGCCTCACGGGGCGTATCTATACATGCTAAGACATACAACCTTTTCTATCGTACCATAATTTTAGCATATATTTTCTATAAATCCAAAGTAGTCGTGTTTGTTTAAAACAAAAGATGATAATTAAACAATACAGACCCAATATCAGACCCCACATTTGTGGGGTCTGATCTGGAATTCATACTGTTTGCATAAACCTTGAAAAGCCTAATAAATCAAGTGATAAAAAACAGAATAGTTTTTAAAAAGAAAAAACTTTGGAGGTGACTGTATCTGGTTTACCATCGATATCGTAGTAGACTCAAGGGGCGTATCTATACAATCAAGCGTAACTGCTTAGACATACAACCTTTTCCAGTGTACCATAATTTTAGCATAAATTTTCTACCGTTCGACAGCTTAATGGCGCAGGAAGAAGATGCTTTACTACGCTCCACACTCCCAGACGACGTGGCTATAAACGTTAGGTATTACTGGATTGTTTTGATGTAGCCACGGAGCTTATGAATTTACAGCGGCTTTTGTTGGCCAAGGGGAACAGGTATTGATTTTTCTGTCTTGTACATTTAGGGAAGAACTCGGCGGCCCTACTCCCAAGATCCAGAACGGTGTAATTATAGTCGTGAATGTACAGAGCGTGCCGCCTAGAGAAGAGAAATGATCACGCTTCCTTTGTAAGCGCTATGCCAGAGGCTTGCTTTCAAAAAGACAGATTGGTTAAAGCTGTAGTCTGTTCGGATTCGAATTATGACACTCTTTATCTGAAAAATGCATCCGATAAGATCTAAATGGACGCATAATATGCTGAGTTACTTTAATCAAAAAATACTAAATTTTACATGAACAAGCAGTTTATGTTAATTGAAAGAAGTGTCGTTTGAATCACATCATACGGAGCGGCGTTGTTGGATGCCATAACGTTTCGATCGTTAATAGTCTAATGTAAAAGTACATAGTTTAACATAGTTATGTCGTTAATTTAATTCGAACTTAGTAGTTTCGGGCAATTCGAATTATTCAAATAGCACTTCGACTTAGACACATATGCACAAAATAAGGTTCTGCTTTTAGTTTCGATTGAAGCATGAGTTCGACTTAACCGTGTTTTTGAGATAACGAGATTCGACTTATATATGAGTGCCCTATGAAAACATTGCATCGGTTAACCTTGTATAATATCATTTTAATAGTTTTCCGTTGAATTTTAAATAAAATAAGTAAATAACCAATGGTAATTTTATAATATTAATATAATTACTTCATGTTACATATAATCATATCCATTTTAGTATAATTAAATATAATTATATTATCACCAATACAAGTTCTACAATAACAAATAAGTTTTTAATCAGGCATCATATTTCCAGTGTTGGAACTCGTATAGATGCGCTCACATACAGACGAATCTCATCATGACGACATCGGCGGGACTATTTTTATAAGCTCGAATTACCAGAAGTTCCGAGTTAATTCCGAACTTGGGTAAATCGAGCTAAACATTGTCACCTAAACCTCGAAACATATCCACAAAACAAACATCTATGTTAATGGTTCACATATGAGTTTTGATTAAAGCATGAAGTCGGCTTAACCCTTTCCTCTACATAGAGGAGCATTTTAGCGCAGTAACTGATGGCTATTGAAATAATTGTAGTAAATGGAGTATTTGCTCGTTATGAGCAGATGTTCCATTCCCTGCAATGTTATAAATGGCCATCAGTTATAGAGGCACTAAAAGGCCCTTCTGCGAAGTAAAGGGTTAATAACATGTCACTCTAGAGGAGTTTGAGAAAAGCTTATCTCAAATCAAGCAAAAGAAAAATATTTTTTTTTAATTGTATAGAAATCATGGTAGGAAATGAAGCATTTGTTCCATTATGAGCAAATACTTCATTTCCTACAATGCTTTTAATAGTTATCAGTTACATAGGTGCTAAAGGTGCTTCTGTCGAGGATAGGGTTTATTATTATCTACAAAGTTTTGTTGTTTTCTGTTTGCAGGTTAGTGGTGCCCGATTCTGGGGATTGTTCCAAAAAGTCTGCCAGATACCGGAGAACTTTTTCAAGCACAGCTATGTGTATAACTTCTGTCCTCTGGCATACATGTCGGAGTCCGGTAAGAACATCACACCACCGCAACTAGTGCATACGGAGCTGGACCAGATTATTGAAGCCTGCGATGTGGGCCTCGTAGAGTTGGTCAAGTTGATGAACATACGCATTATCATCGCTGTTGGAAAGTTTGTCCAGCAGCGGGCTTCCAAAGCTCTGCATAATGCTGGGGTCATGAACGTTAAGGTTGAGTGTATACTTCATCCGAGCCCAATTAATCCGCACGCAAACAAAGGCTGGGAACAGATCGTTGCCAAGCAACTGATCGAAATGAACGTGATGCAGTATCTGAACCCGGACGTGGATGCCGTGCAGCGACAGATCGATGAGTGGGAGAAAGTGGCCCAGAGCAACGTGAAACTGCCAGAAATAGAGTAGTGCTGTTTGTGCTGACCCTTTACTCTATATGCTATTTTACCTTTATCTTATATGCTATTTTTAGACTTATCCACAAGGAAAGAATCTAATGAAAAGAGAGTGAATAACTGGATATCTAGGCCAATGGAAAATGTCGTGTAGGAAATGGCGCATTTCTTCATTACCAGTAAATGCTGTATTTCCAACAATATTTCCAGAGTCGTCTGTTTCAGAGGCTTCCAAAGGCATATATCTATGGAGTAAAGGGTTGAGATAGTGATTATTTGAGAAGTGCAGGAAGTGTGTTCTGCAAATATCATTTTACACACAGTTATTTACTTTCCTGTTGATTAGGTTTGATGGGACAAAAGCACAAAATAACGAACAACAGGCTTTGAATTCACAAACAAAATCTCAGACTTCGACACCCAAGAATAATCTCTAACCCTTTTGTTTGGTGCCCAGCTTCTGCCAGAATGGTAGAAGCTGGTCATCAAGCAAAAAGGGTTAGAGATTATTCTTGAAATTTGAGTCTAAGTGTGGATTGGTGAATACCAGACCTGGGGCCGTATTCACAAAGCGTCTTAGTAAAATCTTAAACTTAAGTAAATATTTCAAATGCAGATTTCCAATTTATTTTTCATTATATTTCAATTAAACTGTGCATGCTTATGAAATACTATGTGTGTATACAGCCCCTGACCTTTAAAGCAATAATAGCACTTTTGTCCACCTTGCATGTGAATACTGGGAATTGAATGGAGAAACCTGATGGATTCATTGTATCGGTGTACTGTTGCAAGCATGGTTTTTAATGATCGTATTCGACTGGGAATTTCGTTGTCAACGAAAAGATGGCGCGGCAAATGAGTCAGTAATATTATAGTAACGATGCAATCGTCGGGATGTAAACAATGTCGACTCCGTTGAGATTTTACGTAGTTTTAATATATTGTCCTGGTTATCCAGTATAATGATAACGACAGTGGTATTCCACACAAAGAAATATATATGTCCAAATGCAAATTATGAAAATAGTAAATACGAATTATTTTGGTCAGGAAATCCTGAAAACGCCAGAGATCTGACTAAGCCGAAAGATCGTAACAGAATCCTCTGGGTCCACTCCAGCCCCATAAAACTTGTCACGTGGTTCGAATTAATCCCCAGGCAACCGCTTAAAGGGACAAAGGTAAAGGTGTGACAAGCTTGGCATGTATAATCAATTAAGATAATATCAGGGTATGACTGAATTGTTCAAACACGCTAATATGTTTTAAAGAAACCTTTGAAAGTGGCTTTGTTGTAGGAAACGCCGAGTTACCTGTACAACACAAGTACACCGTATTTAATACATGCTATGGAACATACAAATTTAATAGACTTCCCCAAGGACTTAAGACCTCACCAAATTCTTTCCAGCTTTTTATGGACAAAGTGTTTAATGGGTTGTCATTTAAGTCGGTTTTGTGCTATCTTGATGATATGGTGGTGATTTCAGAAACACATGAGCATCATATACAAGATTTACAGGAAGTTTTTAATAGAATAAGATCAGCTGGTTTGAAACTGTCTCCAGCAAAGTGTCGATTTGCAAAAAAGCAAATGTACTTTTCTCGGTCATGAAATTTCCAAGGCTGGAATCCGACCCCATGTTGACCGTTTAAAGGCAATTGAGATCTACCCTGTAGGTTGCAAAGAATGCAAAACAACTTCAAAGATATTTAAGACTGGTGGATTTGTTTAGGAAATTTATACGGAATTTCAGTGCAATATCCAGCTGTCTTTATAAGTTGTTAAAGAAAGATACAAAATTTATGTGAACAACAGAACACCAGAAAGCTTTTTACAAATTAAAAAGAAGTTTGTTAAAATCAGATGCACTAGCATTTTCGAGATATGAATTGCCATTCTATCTAGCAGGTGACACATCAAGTCTAGGAATTGGATATATGTTGTATCAAAAATACCAAATAGACGCCAAGGAACAGGAAGTAAGAGTTGTGCGTTTTGGTTCAAAAAGACTTTCAAAGTGGCAGAAATCATATGGACCTACTAAATTAGAGCTGCTGAGTTAGTGACTAGTATTCTCGACTGTGCTAGTTATTTGAGAGGCCGAAAGTTTTATGTTGAGTTTGATCACCAGGCATTGAAACCTGTGTTTCAAAAGAGTTTGAAGGGAGCTATATACGAACGTTGGCTGGCTGTTTTACAAGAATTTGTTGCAAAAATATTCAACAGACCAGCGGCTGAAATGGTAGTCCGAGATTCATTGTCGCGCTGTTTTCCGAATCCTGCTGCGTTTACCCCGGAATCTAGCCCAGATGAACAGGATCCATATTTCCCGTATGTCCCGGAGAACACAGGAGAAATTTGTTTACTACACAAGGCCGAGGCGGCTACCACTGCGTGTCCTGAAATGACATATCAACAGGTAACGACAGTGCAGTCCCAAGAATGCCAAGTGTTGTTACGCAATCATCTGACTATGATACTGATACGGAGGTTGAGCAGACTACATGTAAGAAGAATAGACTAGCCACATGGAATGTGAACAAATTGTGCAAATATGATGTCCTACGAGTTGATCACTATTTCTCAATCTCTTCAATCTGAATAAAAAATTGAAGAAAATTCATCCTTAACCTCAACAGTTAGTGATTCTGCTTCAGAGTTCAATCAAGACGCTGAATTGCATATTCATGTAAAAAATATGGATTTATTTTCAAAATTCACATTTACACAAATTGAGGTTTCAAATTTTCAGAGAAATGACAACGAGTTCTATGACATTATTGCTTATTTAGAAATAAATGAGTTGCCTAAAAGTCAAAGAAAAGCTCGCAAGATTTTGTTACATGCCAGTGACTATGAATTAATAGATGGAAATCTGTTTCACTCGCGTGTGTCTAAATCAAAACGGAAAATATGTTTTAAAAATTATCAACGTGTTGTCCCAGAGATAATGATACAAACAATTTTGGAATTATACCATGATTCACTAATGAGCGGACATGCTGGAATTAATGAGACGCTTGATCGCATCAATTATAAAGGAACATTATTTCTTTCACCAGATGGCACACAAATTTACAGACTTTGTAAGATCATGTGATGAATGTCAAAAACGCAAAATGACAAACATACATACGAAATCAGGAATTACAGCCTACAAACAACCATCAGAGCCGTTTCAGGTATGGCAAGTGGATTTATACGGACATTTACCAGTCACTTCTCAAGGCTTTTCTTACATACTAACACCAACAGCTATGTTCAGTAAATATTTGGTTACTATTCCCCTTGGAAATAAGGACACTGTTTCAGTAGCAAGTGGGCTAGTTCAGCTGTTTACCAAATTTGGCGTTTGTGACACTCTAATCAGTGATATGGGTACAGAATTTACATCTAAGTGCATGCAAGAAATATGTAGGCAATTAGGAATCAAGCAAGAGTTCACACCAAGTTTCGTGCATCACTGTCTTGGAGCATGTGAACGTACGCATCGCACCATTGCCGAGAGACTGACCCCGTATGTGCAGAAAAAAACCATCTGGATTGATGCTTTTCCATGTGTGACTTTTCGATCAATCAATCCGTCAATTCTGGCTCAGGATTTTCGCCGCATGAAATTATTTTCGGCCAGAGACCGAAATTCCCACTATCACCACCGGCTCCTGCCGATTTTGAGACAATCCCAGTGGACGCACGGGCATATGTACGAACATGTGCAGAAAAGCTCAATTTAATTCGATCAGAGATGAAAAACAACATAAACAGGACACAATCAAAAATGACTGATCGTGCAAATGTGAAGGAAAATGCACTGGAGGTTTTATCAGGAGACTATGTTTACTTATTTAGTGAGACTAAGGGTGTAGGTCAAAAGCTACAGACCTTTCTTAATTGACCGTGTTTCAAGCCCCCACATGGTATACATCAGGCACCCAGAAAATGGACAAGTTCAGAAATATGCCGTTCACATGGACAGGTTAAAGATGGCATATGTTAGATCATCGGAACCGAAGGGATATTTTAACACCAGTGTGAAATCCTGTGAAATATGCCGTTCCCAGGCTGTGATTGACAGACCCGATAATGCCAGATCAAAGACAGGAAGTGACCACACAACAAATGTTAGAAAATCAAACCTGCACCGGAAACCACCTGATAGGTTTGGTGTTTATGTTGACCCACGAGACTTATCAGATGATGAAGGGGTCATGACAGATCAAGCTTGTTATTACAAGATCAAACGTGTTCTTGGTCAGCGCAATCTAGGAGATCTCAAAGAGTACCTTGTGCAGTTTGCGGGGGAACCAGCTGACAATTGTATATGGCTTCCTTTCCGTAATTTCAATCTCAAGTTACAGCAATCTGTTATGACGAAACCGCCACCGGTCATTAGGTCGTAAGCTTAGGGTTCTAAAGATGTAGTTAATTGATGCATCTTGGTAATGATCATTGAAATGAGGTATTAACTGTCACATGTATATAATAGTATAACACAGTAGTTTACCGATCCCTTTTCAATAAAATGATCTAGATCTACTAAGTATTTGCAATAAAGTTCTACAAGGTAGTGTAGTTATGAGATTAGTTTTCTCATAAAATAGTTAACACTGTATAGATTAGTCATACAGAACATACTTGAACATTCCTGACATTCATGATAAATGCATGAAATAGGAAGTTTGATTTTATGATGCACGATCATCTGGGTTTTACTAAGTATTTGCAGTCTATGTCTACATGGTAGTGTAGTTATGGGATTTTTTTCTCACACATATAGCTCACACTATTTAGTATAGTCATGTACGACAACTTCTAAATTTCCTGACTTCATGATTAAAGAAGGAATTAGGAAGTTTGAATTTAATGAATTCATGAGTATTTGATTTATTGGTTTGCATTATATTTTTAATGATATGCATAACTTTGTTACTTTTTATATTCTTTGATAATTGTTTACAGCTCTGAAAATGACCCATTGGTCATATGTGTGAATGATATGTTTGGAGTGAGTCGGCGCCAAAAGAATGATTGTGTGTATAAATGATTATGTTTCAGGTAAACATTATCACATTATGAAAAATAACAATGTATTAAGCTAAGATGTTTTAAAAGATAAGGACAAAGTAAAATCATATTTTATTTTTTACAGACTGTTGTCTGGATTTATTTTCGAGGGGGGTGTAGTGGACATGATGTTTATTGAGATTAACATATAATAATAAAATGTCTACCGATGGTCAATCTCTTATCTGCCAATCATACCACGTGGGACTGACCCTGTAGCCCAGTTCTCTTTCATGTATGCAAGTGAGCGTGGGAGAGTGAGAACTCGTTAGACTTTAGACCGAACACCATCTCAAATTAAACCTTTCTTAAGAAGACATATTTAGAAAGTGAATTGAAACCTATATTACCAAATGGAACTTGTATGTGTTACTTTTATTCCCCCAAAATACAAGAACATTACAACAGATTCAATTCCATCATATTTCTCTTGGGAGCAAAATTGCGAAACAATCTAGTGTTAATATGGGAGGAAAGATAATTGCAATTAAACAGTTGTTTTACTTCTTTTTAAAAAATAATAATAATAAAACAAATTCTAAATGTTTGACTCCAAAATCCGAAATGACATGTCATAAAGTCAAAATATAAACAGCAAGTTTTCAAAATGTTTTGTTGAAGTAATTAATTTACCAGATGTTTGAACACAATTAGGATTACTTCCACGACTATTGTAATAATAATAAGAAAATAACACAACTGTATGTGTAAGTCAACTAAAACAGTGAGATCGTATAGAAAGGTAATGAAGAATCCCAGCTCATATTTCAGGGATTTCATGAAATAACTAAAACTGTTAATGATTTCATGACATCCCTGGATGAAACAGTAATTTCGTGAATTTACTGAAATTTCCTGGGATTTCATAAAATTCCTGGTTTCACAATCTTACTGTAACATATCCAATAACTAGTGGAAGATGATTTGAAAAAATGAAACACAGGAATGCATTTTACAAATGGATTAACTTGGCCGCCAATTTCAAAGAGGTTCTGCACTGACCGACACCGCAGGTGGGATGCATCATATGATCGTTCAGGTGCAGACAAATAAGCCAAATAGATTTATCAAAACGTACAAAATGTCCATAAGAAAATGTTATATTACTTTAGTAACATAGATATTTTTAATATTCAGCTTCCGCTATAGAACACTGTAATACCCACGAGTTGTGATTTTCTTAAACCACCTTAAAGAACTCGTGCAATTTAATGAAATCATACCTGTGCGCATGTGCAAATGCAATCCAAGTACATATATATGAAGTAATGGCAAATGCCAATAGTTTTATGAAAAAGTATGTTTGTCTCCTGTAAGCTTTAACAAACACAACAAATCCAAGTTGGCTTCCAAGATAGCCACTAGTATCGGAGGAAATGCTTAAATTATAAAAGTTTTTTTTATAGATATAATAAATGCCACAAAACACTTCAAATTTCTTTCACCAAAAGTTATTCAGACATAATTGATGTTAGGCAGTCAAATTTAAGTTCAAATAACAAACAAAAGACCAAGATCTATTTCAATGCCAGTTTGCAAATGATGAGCCAAAATATACATTTTGTGTGTTTTATTTCTCACGTAGACTTAATTTCAACTGTAAGAATCACATCATCGTCATAAACAACTCGACTCAATTCTTCTCATAGATAATGTCTGTAATTTGCGTAATATTAAAGACGATCGCGACAGTTGATTTTATTACGCTAAAGTAAATATAACGTCAATATAACGTAAGCCAAGTGTAATCACTGCTAGCCTGCTATGCGCGTCCGTCGTAGGGTCGTAAGTTCGAATCCCGGAATGGGTGTAAGTTTTTTTTAAAAAATAATATGGTTTGTTAAGAGTGTTGCTGTAACTATGTAACAATAATGACAGTTAATATTATGTTTATGGCGTTTGGATCTGTATGTCAAGCCTTACTGTATGTGTTAACGACTATTTACTAATTTGGGAGCAACATTTTAGGTGCATATAGCAACTAAAAAACTATTTTCTGAAAAAACAAAAACGGTGACCCCTATTTTTCA
>JAULCE010204968.1:0-11371 GCA_032359355.1 Macoma nasuta | reverse complement strand
ATTTGGGGTAATTCTAGTACTGTTCTTGTACATCAGTTCTGGAACAGTGTTGGTATAATTCTAGAATTGTTCCAGTGGTTTTCACTGGGGTGGTGTGACAATTAATTCATTAGACTAGTTCTTCCATCAAACTTTTGGCCCCCTGGCTTTTACAAGATTCATTCCGCAGGAGGTTATATGTTAAATTATCATCAGCCTTATGAGCAAATGCTCCACTAACCTTTACCTTCACAAGCTATTTTTAGACCTATCCAAATTGAAAGAATCTGATGAAAAGGATGAATTTCTAGAAAAAAAGAAAAATGCCATTTTTTAATTGTATTGAAAATATTGTAGGAAACGTAGCATTTGCTCGTGACGAGCAAATGCTTCATTTCCTACAATGTTTTCAATAGCCATCAGTTAGAGAGGCGCTAAAAGGAGGTTCTGTGGAGAAAAGGGTTATATATAGCCACAATGTTTCAAATAGTCATCTGCTACAGAGGTCTCAAAAATGGTATGTTAGCTATGGAGTCTTATAAGGCTGGGGCCGTATTCATAAAGCTTGATCCTATGGAAAATCTCAAATTTAAGTGAAAAATTCAAAAGCAGATTTCTCTATTTTTACCCACATATTACTTCAATGAAACTTTGCTTGCTTATAAAAAATGATGATTTAATTTTCATAAGCATGCAAAGTTTCATTGAAGTATAATCGAAAATACATTGGAAATATGCATTTGAAAATTTCACTTAAAACTTACATTTTCCTTAGGAGCTTTATAATATAGCCCCTGGTCAATTTCAATAGTTCATGAATAGTTCATGAACTGAATTCTTCAGTTCATGAACTATTCATGAACTATTCATCATATTCTCAACAGGGAATGCAAACAGAAGCTTTTTGGTCTGGGTCAACACTGCTTGCTATTTTAAATATTGAATGCATACATCCCAAAATGGCATTATGTACTGATGGTGGAATACTTAAGTGAATTTGCTCTCATTCAGTACACAGAGTTCTCCAAAGCACCACTGCAACCCGGTGCAAATTGAAATTAAATGCAGCATACAATAATTGCTGCTTTTCATCGCGGTTGGTCCGATTTCAGACGTAATGAAAGTAAGGTGACTAGCGATGTCAAAATACGTGCAAAAATATGAATGGTAATCCTCTCATCCAAATTGTCGTCTGCTGAAAATTGCTGTCTGCTGCGATTTTGAAAATTATACCTGTTTGTTTAATTTTCAGACAAACCATGTGCAGATCATGGTCAGAATCGTTTATGCTTAGCTTTTAAGTTCTAGATTAAAACTGTATGCTCATATCAGTACAATTGTTATTAGTAAAAGGATTTAACTATCTTGTGTTGCTCAGAACATTATAGAACACATGCCCTTATAGACACATCAAAGACACTCTGAGGCTCATGTTTAAATACAGAATATGAAAGAAATGAAATGCACTAAATAACCAACGAAATCAGATTTTTTGTAGTTGACTATTTTAGTGTTATATGAAAACATCACAATTTATGTTAAATTCTTATTCTTTTGGTAAATTAAAATAATTAGTATATAGTAAAAAAGTAGTTTAAAGCAATAATGAATGGAATATTTGACTAATTTGCAATACATAATAATGGAAATAAAAAAAAAAAAAATAGAAGAAAAATTTTGGTTAGATAACCTACTATGATTTTTAACCCCTATACTGCAGGAATCAATTTTGTGCATGCGCAATATTTCGTCTGCTTCATTTTCAAACTTAACAGAGTAACTTAATTTTTGGCAAAATTATTGGCCAGGTGTCAAAAAGCTTGGATCCGGATGAGACGCAGAGTTACTCAGCGTCTCATCAGGGTCTGACCTGTTTGCATATAACACAATGGTTTGGGGTAATATAAGCAGTGAAGGAGTAAAGCAGGAATAGCGGAAGTGAGCAGGAGGGATGGAAACACATTATGTGATGCTATCATCCCACTCCAGAGTCCGTTATCAAAAAGTCTGTGAGGTTTATTTCCCCGTTTTATGAAAACCTTCTGACACAAAACTTTCATTTTTGTTTTATATGCGTTGAGATGTCATAGATTATTATCTTGTTTTTCGATGTTTATGAGAATATTCTTACTTTACCAGTCTCTCGACTACAGTAATTATTCTAAATATTCGGCCACCCTTAAACTTGCTTTATCCCTTAGCCTGCCATTCACAACTGGGGTTATTTTTCAAACAGCTTGGATCCGGATCAGACTCCAAGTAGCTCGGTGTCTGATCGGGATCCAAGCTGTTTGACACTCGGAGAATAGTTTCATCAATTTTTAAGTAAATCCATCAACATTTAAAATTGAAGCAGACAACAATTTTAGCAGACAGCAATTTTAGCAGTGGGCTAAGGGTTAACCTTTTACTCCATAGATATGTCTTTAGAAGCCTTGTTAACGGATAACCTTTGGAAATAAGGAAATGCCTCTGTAGCAGATGACATTTTGAAAAATAAAGCAAATGCTCCATTTTCAACATAGTTTTCAAATAAATTCAAATTCTGTATGAATCTTTCAATTAGATAATGTTATTGTTTCTTATCATCCGATGCATTTATTGTGGATGGAATTAGTAAAATCATATGGAGTATAGGGTTAATGATCCTACACAATTGACAGGGTGATCAGTCTGATCAGGGTCTACACTATTTGCTCCTGCCCCCACTGGCCGAAGATTTAGGGTATTTATGGTAGTCAGGTGGGAGCACCGGTGGCTACATTTCGAATCACCATGGAATTGCCATCGTATAAAATATTATCCCATCTTAACTCTTACCCCTTTTATCCTCAAGTGTGGAATTAAAAAGATTATTGCATCTCTCAACACTCATGTTTTATATATATTTAACCCTTAACCTGCTACCTAAATACTGTTGTCAGATTAATTTTCCAAACGCATTAAATTTTGTTCAATCTTTGCAGGAGCTATGGTCCGAGTGTCAAAAGGCTTGGATCCAGATCAGATGCACAATTAGAACTCTGCATCTGATCTGGATCTAAGCTGTTTGCAATTCTCATCACAGTGGTCTGGTAGTGGAATAAGGGATTAGTTTTCAGTCTCATACATTTAGTTAATGTCTGACTAATTTGCTGTCTGTTTTGCTACACAGATCCTTCTTCATATTGTTAAAGTGAAAACTAAATTTTGTTGAAAAATCAAACAGATTTGTGTAGAGTATGATACAGACCCAAACTCTTTTTGCATTTTTATGACCATGAACAGTCTACAAAAAATTTGCGACTAACATTAAAAGAGTGAAGCCACATTGGCGATTGTCAGGCTGATACATGAAGGCTGTTTTTTCCGGGGGAGGAAAATCTGGTTATTTATTATTGATAAGAATCAAATACATATATCAGTTAGATGTAGGGGAAGTAAAGGTAGATTCAAATCTCATGTCAAAATATTAAAACCCAGACCTCGCTGAAACGCTATCAACTGACTTCTGTCATTATTATAAATTCTACTATTGATATCTTTCTCTTTTCTCCTTCCAATTTTTGAAGGGAGGAGGGGTGTTATACTGTCTTAATAATTGCTAACTGCAATTTTTGGTGTTACTTTACTAACTGTGTGAGTTTAGGATAATGCACATCCTGATCTTGGAAATTAAGAGAGGAACCTCAAAAAATCTAAAACTTTTAATAAGTCAAAAGATTTTTCTTATTGATTTGTCCTAACCTATCTGCAACTCTTTTAAGTCCATGGAAGTCATTTAGTGAACATAGATCCTAAAGAATAAGCAGTATTCTTGACAAGGTAAATCCTATTGAACTAGTTTCCTAGCCCTAACACTTCTTATTAATGCTGTAGTTTTAATGTTTTTACCACATACATATGCCTTCCAATACCTCTTTGAAAGCACTGTGGAAAATGGGAACGACATATTCAAACTTTGTACAGATTACAACCATACAAGTAGCTATTGGTAAAAATATCAGACGTCTACAAAATACACCCCTGGTTCATGCACTAAAAGAGCAGTTTCCTATTCTGATAAAAAAAATCCCGGTTCATCTGACCAGACTCCTACAGGTGGCAGCACGTGGAGCCATCTGCTACACGAGTTCACTCTTCATTAATAGAGATCAAGAAACATCATATATCTAAAATAATTTCCTCAAATTTCGACCAAAACCTATCATAGGACTATGAATAGTCCTATGAGAGGGTTTTGGAAGATTAAGAAAGTAATTTAGAAAAATGATACCTCTGGTATACAAAACTCAGAAAAATTGTCCCTTATCTCAAGTCAATGATAGCGAACCACAGGGAAAGTATAGAACTGAGTGAGGCAAAAGTTCTAGGAAATTAGTTGTAAAATTAGTTATAATACGATTGGTCTGATATCTGGGGAGCGGAAACATTTGTCTATATCTGCGTTCAAAAGTTGACTTCGTTTCGGCCACTCAGGGGGGGCTTCCTGAGAGAGGCGCCCGGCCAAGAATTTCCTTTGCCCTGTAAAAAGTGTTGCTTATCTATAATGATATCTTAAGTATTACAAATTGGCTGGAACTGAAGGTTCGAGTGAGAAAATAAATACTTCTTCAAATTACATGTATTCATGTGGAGTTTCATAATTTTATAAATATTCAGAAAGGAAGAGGTTTGAAGTAGAAAGTGCTTAAAAGTAATAAAATTATCTTCACCCATTTCCTCATAGAAACACTTTTTTGCGCCTCTGTAGAACACGACCTTAGAAAACGTTGTTGGAAATGGAGTATTTGCTCATAATGAGCAAATGCTCCATTTTTCTCAATATTTTAAAAGGCATTCAAAATTGGCATTTAAAAATTTGCTCCTATTCGAAATTCATCCTTTTCATCAGATGCTATCATTCGTGATGAGTCTAAAAATAGCATATAAGGTAAAGGATTAACTTAAGTCATGGTCAATATCATTTTACTTAATCTGTCTCCTGCAAGCTGACATCTCTTGGTTTATTTTGTGGCCTGTTGATAACCTCTGCACATAGTTTGAATCCTAATCAGGACCAACAAAATGCTGATCATGTTCTCGGCTCCACACTCATTGACTCACAGACTCCATATTTACAAATTTCAAGAATGAACAAATTGCGACAGCAAAATAATTTGTGATAACAATTTATCACTCAAGAATTATTCAGAGGACAGAGTGTTAAGTTCTAACCACTCCACAATTACCAATTCTACTCTAAGTCTTCAACCACCTCCGGAAATAATTGTTATTGTTCTAAAATAACGGACAAGCTGACTAAACCATATTATACTGGAGTCATAATAAGCAATCAGAGGCAAAAAGTGTGGACCCTGATCAGACTGCTCCTGATGGAGCAGTCTGATCAGGGTCTACACTCTTTGCTCGTTCCTTGCTGGTTGAAGACTTGGAGTAATTACTGCCACATGATTGACAGGTGAACACATACTTTCTACTTCAGCCTGTAGAAACCTTTTATGTTGAAGTGCTATTAGAACCTGTATCTCTCACTCTCGCTCATTGTATGGAATATATTTAACTAAATGTCAATTTCAAAACATCTGATAGCTTGCCAAAATCGTTTAATGAGAACTGGAAAAATTAGTTTTGCTCACATATCGAATCAAACTCAAAAGACAATTTTTGTTTAGATAACATTTTTGATGTTTGTATATCCTATATAAAAGTAAAAGGACTGAAGATAAAACTTACTGTATAGGAGAATTTTATTATATATTTTGCCAGTCTTGTGAAAGAAAGATGTAAGAGCCATTTTTGCAAAATGGCACTTAAGTCTTTTTTTCTCAAGACTGACAATTTTATGCTCTAATCCTGAATGACATTCATCTAAAAATCAGGTTCTCTTACGGCTGTCAACTCACCATTTTGATTAGTGTGAGTATGTTGACTTTCATTTCACTGTTTATCTGCCCTTTGACAACATACCATACTTTCACTTATTTGCTTAGAAGAACAAAACCCATCCCCACCATTTCAACCAGTCACAGCAGAAATCTCGCTACTCGCCGAACATGAAAGAGATCTTCTCAATTGACTGAACTGCTCTTGAGAGAAGGCGGGATCTCGAGTGGCTTAGCTTAAAAGAAATTGCGGAGTATCGGTGTCGAGTTTGCCATTAACGGTCCAAACAGAAGCACTGATCTTGAGGGCACTGTTGCTCTCTCGTGTAATTTCACTTGCCGTTTCTGCGTAAAAACTCAAAGTGGAATGCTCTGAATTAAACCACTTGATAGGTGCTTGTAATAAACTCTTCAGCGAGGCAAAATGGTTTAGATAGAATATCAAAGATAATGGCCACAATACCGACAGCTGGAATTAAGGCGAATGCCTTTCACTTGTCAAGAAATCTGCACCAAAGTTGCAATTTTTTCACTCATTCTCTCCAAATATCGTGTTCTAAAGGAAATACAAGTGGTCTACTAATTGGATAAATTGCAGTGGGATCGTGGGTAAAGATGGGTCTCTAGTGCTGCTAGATAGGGGGGAAAAAATGCAGTGAAAATTTTAATGAAACGATTAGGCTTATGGGAATATCCCCTTCTGCAGGTGGTGGGGCGCAGAGGTGCCCGACAAGTGGGCTCGGTGGACATGTGCCCGGGTTTTTTCACCCCATCTCTGCACCTACTCATTAGCTTGTCACAATCTCAATAAGACTGACGGGTGAAAATGTACGCATTTTACATTTACCTTTTGTGCGCAGAAATGTGCAACCACTAATTGGCTTCAAATTTATGTGGGCTCGGGGCTCTAGAGAAGAGTGCGAACATAAAAAAAAATTGACCAGTTTACAATCAGTTCTTTTTCAAACCCTATGTTGTAACCATTCATTAGAATCGTCTTGGAAAGACGATTCTAATGAATGGTCACAACATAGGGTTTGATGGGAAAATAAGAATTTTGTAAATTTGGCATCAGCACCTTATCTAGAGTTCTGTGGACTAATTGATTTGAAGTCTGGCCTGGTATAATACTTGATGCAATTTCTTACAAAAAACATGGTATTTCATTATTTGGTTAAAAAAACATTTGATTTAGAAATGGAGTAGAAAATAAATTGTAGTGAACTAACTGTGTGAGTAGAAAGTCCTGATTTCACATGTGGACTTAGAGATGTGATAATTGGACTACTTCATATTTGAGACGGGGAAGTGTTAGATTGTTAACCTTGTTACTAGTGTGGTGAACGCTATTCTTCCTCGTTTAAACGCTTATGTAACACAAATGAAATAAAAGTAATATGAAGAAAGATACCTTTCTGATTGTCTTTTGAAGATTTTCATGATAATGAGTGACACTCAGTTTAGAGCCGGATCAGATGCTAATCTACCTAACATTAACCTAATAAATAGAATGATATTAAATGCTTGCTTGAGAGAAAAAATAATACAATAATATTATACAGACAGATTGAATATGCAAACAGGGCAGACCTTGTTCAGAGAGAGCTGTTATAAGCTCCATCATCTTGTTTTACACTGTATGCAAAGGACACCTGTATTCCCTGCTCTTTACTCCATAGATACACCTTTTGAAGCCTGTGTAGCATATGGCTCTTGAAAACATTGTGGGAACCAGAGCATTTCGAAGGGTGAGTGCAAGACTATGCTAAGTGCCTTCTGATAAAGAAGGCCTTGCACTCACCCCTCGATTTGCTCATTTATTGTCAAAAGAGTCTGAAAATAGCATGGAGTTAGGGCGCCAGATACGGTTTGTATTACAAATGCTAAGATCCTTATTTCTCATCTAAACCCTATGATGTGACCATTCATTAGAACAGTCTTTCCAAGACAATTCTAATGAATGGGCACAACATAGGGTTTTGTGGAGAAATGTCAAAACTGATACACATGGTTATGTGAAGTCCTAGTGAATTACT
Source organism: Macoma nasuta (assembly GCA_032359355.1). Lineage (NCBI taxonomy): Eukaryota > Metazoa > Mollusca > Bivalvia > Cardiida > Tellinidae > Macoma > Macoma nasuta. The sequence goes on along the minus strand of JAULCE010204968.1, from coordinate 3,492 downwards.
TATTTTGTTTCACCCAAAACATTGACCTTTATTCTCTGTTTCAGAGCGTCAGGTGGTAGACAAACGGATCCCTGTTCCCCTCCCAGTGTATATAGAAGACCTGTGCCTGAACCGTCACTATGCCAAACCATCCCTGCCCGAGCCCAAGAGCAAGACTGTGAAGGAGGACCACTGCGACAGTGATGACAGCGGCGTGCGAGAAGATGGATACGCCATTGACTACAGTCTGCACAAGCGGGACGGTAGCCCCACCAGTGACGACCCTGACCACTTGACACAAAGTCGGCGTGTGTCACTGACCGGCGATGAATCCTTGTCTCCGTTTAAAAGTCCCAGATCAAGCAGCGCTTTCACCAGCCGCATCTCTCCTCTTGGAGGAGTAAGAAGTAGCTTGCCAAGTATCATGGCGCCGTCTCCAATTAAACTGTCTCACAGCACCCCAAAAAGGAGCTTCTCAAATGCTGGCTTTTACGATAATTTATTAAGGCAGAAAATGAGAGAAAATGGTGAAGATATGGAAGAAGTGAAAGTAAAGGAGCCAAAGTTTAGCCCTGTACCAGACTATAAGCCTGACCTGAAGCTATCTGTCTCCACAGACTTTAAACCTGACATTAAAATGCCACTATCATCTGACTCGGATAAAAAGCATTTTTTTGACGAGCCCTCAAAAGACAAGCCATCCTCTGCTGACTCATCAAGTCATCAGCCATTTAGATTTATGCCAGGTATGATGGACAAACCAATGATGCATCCTTTTATGGGCATGCGCCCAGAGGATTTGTATTCCAAGTACATGAGTGGTGGGCCACTTGGAAAAATGCCCCCTGCACCAGGACCGCTGTATTTCCCTCCAACTGGCCTACCTGGGATGTATCCATTCAACCCCATGTATCCCTTCAGTCCCTACCAGCAGCTGCCATGGCCGATGTACCCGCCACCGTACCCGCCCATGAGTATCAACAGCTCCCAGCCCCAGGCACCGCTACCACCCCAGCCCCTGTCATTACAACAGCCCAGCTTCACCCGGCCACCCACAAGCAGCTCTGGAAGGTCTTCAGATGACCAAGTACTGAATCTCAGTAAGCCAAAGTTTATGATGGGAGAGATGCGTGGCCATAGATCTCTACCATACCCACTTACCAAACGAGATGGGAAAATGCATTATGAGTGTAATGTTTGTTGCAAGACATTTGGTCAGCTGTCGAATCTGAAGGTTCACTTACGTACACACACTGGGGAGCGACCATTCGTGTGTCAGACATGTGGTAAAGGGTTCACCCAGCTGGCCCACCTACAGAAGCATCATCTGGTGCACACGGGAGAGAAACCCCACGAGTGCCGCGTCTGCTCCAAGAGGTTCAGCTCCACCTCCAACCTCAAGACTCACATGAGGCTACACAGTGGAGAAAAGCCCTTTCAGTGTAAGATGTGCCCGGCCAAATTTACTCAGTTTGTTCACCTGAAGTTACACAAAAGACTACACACAAATGAGCGGCCCTATGAGTGCCCACAATGCAACAGAAAGTATATTAGTGCTAGCGGTTTGAAAACTCACTGGAAGACGGGCAACTGTATCCCCTCCAGCATGAACCTTGACTATAACATGTTGATAGAAAACACAATACAAGCAGCTAACAAAGAGATGAGTGAATATGGTGACATGAGAGATATAGCCATGATTGACACTGGGGAGTATGATAAGTTTGAAAAGATGGACAGTGACAAGTATGATAAAGACAAGAGGGATAAGATGGAACAGGACAAGGATGAGAAGTCTTTGGATCAGGAAAAATATGAAAGGTATAAAATGGGACAATATGGGTTTGATGGTATGGGGAAAGATGATAGTGAGTACACAAACCAGTCTACAGGAAGTCATCGACTGGGAAGTGAATGTGAGAGTCTGCACAGTCTCCATAGCGATGAGGAGGACGCCCATGATCCTATGTTACATGATCAACAACAACACTCGCCTCAGTACCGTCTCTCGCCCAAAGATAGTAAACTCATGTCTGATAGCATGTTTGACAATAGAAACTCAGATTTACAAAACCAGAATGGACAATCACATGATGAGGAGGAGAAGAGTGTAGATCAAGCCAAAGATTTTTCTACCCGGGACAGTAGAATGTCTAGTAGTGAATCACCTTTTCAGTCTCATTCGTCCGACATTTCCAAACTTAGCGCGTCTGTTCGAGCACTAGAAGCTATTCAGGTGCAGTAGATATCAGACAGCTGTGACAAGTACAAGGTCATTAGAGTATATTTCTGGGTTGGCAAACAGTGTAAACCAAGACCAGTAATCACATTCAAAACATTACATTTAATCAGAGCTTAATTCATGTTGTACTCTTCTATTTTACAGAATGTTTTTGCTTGTATGGTCAATGTGAAAATTAAAATTCTGAGCCCCTTCAATACTAAATTTTCAAATGTTTATCCTAATTTTAAAATATCATTAGTTGATATTGTGATTTTAGGGATGTTTTCCCCCCAATATAAAGCTGTGACAAACAGTGTAGCCCCTGATTAGAGGGGCCCTTTAGGATTCCTCTGATCTGGGTCTGCACTGTTTGCAATTGATGAATAAACTGGTTTCCAGCACTAAAAGGGTTAAATTAATGATTTTTGTATCGGAATTTGGGTTCCTGATCTTTGTCTCTTCAGTTTGCAAACCCTTAATACTTAGTTTGGCTTAAGCCTTCAAATACTGTGAAAATTGTTGTCTACTATAATCTTTTTGGAACTTTACCTAATTTTCTGAAGAATTGGTGAAACTGATGTCTGATAGTCAAAAAGCATGGATGAGTATCAAATGTTGAATAACTTGACATCTGATCTTAATCCAGACTGTTTGGTATTATCTTAGTGAGCTATGGGTTAAATGACAATGTTTTGTGATGATTTAAATATTGAGATTGTAGAGTAGTAACACATTGTAAACTTGACAGAGTTGTCTTGTAGGCTACGTAATGTTTTACCCGAATAGACACACGTAACCCAAGCAGAAAACATGAAATATTCCATTAAATCCTTTCCTACACAGAACAGCATTTCAGTGCGTCTGTAAGTGATGGCTTTGAAAACATTGAAGGAAATAGAGCATTTGCTCGTGACGTCTTGTTTCCTACAATGATTGCAATGCATTTAAATTGCATTTTTCTTTTTTCAAGGTTTGTTTCTTTTTTCATATTTTCATATTTATCATCAGATGTGTTTCATGTGGATAAGTCTGAAAATATCTTGTGGGATAGGGTTATACCAGAATTTGAGTTCTATATCTATTCTTTGTTCCTCCACCTGGACACATCTTGAAAAGGCCATTCTAATGAGTGGTCACAAGATGGGGTTTGGGAAGGAAATGACATATGAGCGCCGCTGTACGATTTCCAACCATAAGACAGTTCAAACAGTGTAGATCTGTACCAGATGTTATGTTAGCAATAGTGCATCTAGCTATGCAAAAATCTAGTTAGAACGGTAGAGAACAAA
>JAULCE010204857.1:0-11372 GCA_032359355.1 Macoma nasuta | reverse complement strand
TGGCAACACAATTTATTCCGAATATTAGAGTTTCGGAAAAGCCAGAGTTTATTTCACTTTTTCTGTTATTTATTTCGTTAAAATATTTGATCGAAAAATATTTACAGCCGACACGGTGGTGAAAAGGTCTACTAAAAGCAGTAATCCAATGACAATTTATTTCACACATGTATTTCTTGCAAGGTTTATACTGTGAATTCTGCAGGTCAATTTAACGCGCCGAATAAATATTTTCACGAAGGGCATAAGGTGCTAGTGTCACTATGTTCGGCACCAAACAAAAAGGTTCGTAAAATTGATGCTGAGGTTTTGCTGGTGAATTCCAGGACGTCTTTTGCTCCAAATTGTTCGAATATGAAAATCGAACAAGAAGACAGTAGAACTATATTGTTTCCAGACTGTAGGCGGAGAGTGTATACAGTTGGGGTTCACTTATCACACTGTGATAAAATTATCAAATCATTATCAATATTTTTAGGAATGATGCGTAAAATTAAATTCTCTGTCAAACGCAAAGCACTTGAGCAATTGTATTTATCATTTACCATCATCCTATTCTTGAATATGCATCAATGGTTTGGGATGGATGTACACAATACGAAAAGAACAGTTTAGAAATATTTCAAAATGAAGCTGCATAAATTGTTTCAGGATTAACACGTTCAGTTTCAAATGCATTTTTTAAAGAGAAGTAAATTGGTTACCCATGTCTGAGCGAAGAAAGTATCAAAAACTGATGTTAGTATATAAAGTAAAACTTGGTTTGACACCTGACTATCTGACAGAGCTTTTTCCGCCTACAGCTGCAAATGTCCCTCCTTATGATTTAAAAAAATGACGAGGACTTTTCTCCGTTATAAACCGACAAACAAATTATTTTTTTTCTAGATCTTTTGTGCCATCTGCGTTATCACTCTTGAATTCTCCACCTTTAGAAATAAGAACACTAGATACATTATCTAATTATAAAGACGTCTTGAAAAATACATAATTTAAAGTGCATACAATTCATCCATATTATTACATATAGGGAAAATATTTTCTTCAGTAATTCATGCAAGGACGCGTGACTTTTGTAGTAACTTTAACTTTGATTTATTTTGCAATCATTTAAGATTACAGAGTAATTGTCAATGTGGCGCTGAACGGGAGGACGCCGAACACTATCTATTCCAATGTTGCTTCTACTCAAACGCACGAATTAAACTTTTCCGTTAACTTTGTAAGTTTTATCCATTAAACGATTTGTCCTTGCTAAATGGCTCTAAATCTGATCTTAATGATGACAAGACGCACTGATTTTTACAGCCGTAAAACAATATGTTAAAGAAGCCAACAGATTTTCGTAGATATTAACTTCATGTTAGTAGTCGAGATAATTGTTGAAAATGGAACCTTTATTATTCTTTTTCTTTCTTTTCCGGTTTACACCATTTCATTGAGTGATAGTCATATTTTCTCTTTTGGAATTTTAATTGTCCTGGATTTCTGAATACCATTGCCAAATCAAAATATTTTTCATAACATTGTTTATAAGCTTTTGAAAAACATTAATCAACATGTAATCTTTGCTTAGACCAACCAAAAGGGGATGACCGTAACTAATGTTGATAGAACTTGTGATCCGACCCTTTTGTTTATATATTTGCAATGTACTTGTTCATGTTCTGTCTTTTGATGTAATGTACAAATATTAGGCAATAAAATATGTTTAAACTAATTGTCAGTTATAGTACGTCTGCTCGCACTCTCGTCTTCAGCAATGTTTAAACCATTTCTGATTTGCTTCAACAGACACTAGTACCTGGATGTTAAACAGCTTCGGACTGATAAGACGCAAAGTTACTTGGCGTCTGATCTGGATCCAAGCTGTTTACAAACTAAACATCACGCCCATAGGTCGCTCCTATTATGTTAAGGGTTTATTTACTCTCTACCATCTGACGCGTTAGAACACAGTACTGATAACATTTACAAACAGTTTGGAGCCAGATCAGACGTCGAGTTACTGAGCGCCTTATCTGGTTCCCAACTATTTGACGCTTTTAATAAAAAACTTCAAAATTGGCAAGAAAATTGTAACTTTTCCATATTTTTTGCATTTCGTGCGCTTTACGTCAGCGTTGAACTGGTGAATAATGGCGTTTCTCCCAATGAATTACATACAAATCAGAGAGACACTGCTACATGAATTAGAATCCCGGCTGAAGGAGGGTTCGGATTGTTATGTAGGGAAGCTCTGCCCAGATGCCTGTCTGTGCACGAAGGAATAAGGTAATTTGCCGGGCGTCGCGAAATCATTGAAATACTGTCCAAGCGAAGTAAAACCCACCAACCAAATAACATAAATTACATGTAACCCTTTCACCGCAGTAGGCGACTGAAATCAACATTACAAAAGGTGAAGTTCCAGATAAAACGCAGCGTCTGATCAGGGACTTCTTGTTTTGAATCAAAATTTAGTCCGAATATTAGATTTTCGGAAAAGCGGAAGATTATTTACTTATTTCTGTTATTCATTTCGTTAAAACATTTGATCCGAAACCATTTTACAACCGACAATTTTAATTTTGGCGTCACAACGGTTATAGCAATTGTTGATCTTCGTGACCTGTACATTTACCAAACATCAGGGGTTCTAGACTAGCTTGATGTTTATCAGTTCAGCATAGCTGCCATCAATAAAATGGAAAAAGGCGACACACATTCGAACAATTGTGCCTTCCACAAAATGGATGGAAATCGTCGCGCCAATAAGCTTGAACTATAGTCTCTTCTTGTGTTCTAGCAAATATTATTTAGCCTTTGTTAAGTGATCATTCATTTAGAAATCATAATGGCAGGTGATCTTTTAATGCAGATTCAAAGGCAACGCAGAAAACTGACAAAAAGGCTCTTGAGTGAGCTTTTAGCATCACTTGTCATCACCTGTGGTAAATATATCCTTTGAAAGACAGACAATTATCGTCTTCGATATTTTCGTCTGCACTTTTGGTCGTCTGTTCATGTTTTATATATATATATATATATTAAACTTTTTTTGGTAGAATAAGTACAATATGCGTGTCAAACAGCTTGGAGCTCTAAGCTGTTTGCAAAAGTTACTAGAATTACGTTTTCTTACGTTACAGTCTTCCAAACGATATACGGTGCGACGTCTACTCCATATGTATACACAATATTAAAGTTGGGCCGCCGGCTGGAAACAGGGCCCTAACAACTTTGTAAACTGTGTAACCGCGCCTTCGAATAATGGTCTGCATTCTTTGTGAATATACACTCTGCAAACAGTGTAGACCCTGATGCGACGCCGCGTTTCCAACACGGCGTCGGATCTAAAACTCCGCAATTTGCAAGGCCCTAAGGGTTCCGTTTACCAGCCGGCATCCCAATTAGTTCCTTTATTAAAATAATGAAGACTCCAGGATGTGAAACAATTCAAGGAGCTGTCTGATTTGGATCTGCATTGCTTGTCTGGTAGTCTATTCGGATAAGTCTAGCTATCTTAATGATGCAAAGTGACATTTGAAAGAAATCGATCACTGCACATTCGATCACTGCACATATGTGACCGGTTAAACCTTTACTCTACTTGCAATTTTATACTCATACACAATGCAAGTATACGACGAAAAGAAAGATTATCTAGGCGAAAGGAAAGTTCCATTTATGATTTGTATTTAAAACCTTGAAGGGAATGGATTATTTGCTTCTGTTCCCAAAATGTTATCAATTGTCGTCTGTTCGGGGGAGTGAAGGATTAATTGATAAGTAATCCTAAGCTTGGATGCATGTTTGGAATATTCTATATTTTGTTGTAAATGTCATTGGGCGTTAATTGCACTTAAAGCTTTCTTAACCCTTTCACCGCCAAATTTAAGATTGTCGGTTGTAACTGGTTTTGGATCAAATATTTCAACGTAATAATAACAGAAATAATTAGATAAACTTTGTTTTTTCCGGAACCCTAACATTCGGACTAAATTTTGCTGGAGGAAAGAGAAGTCCCAGATATGACACCGCCTTCTAAGGCGGCGTCTGATCTGGGACTTCACTTTAGTGCAATGTCGATTTGAGTCGCCTTTGGTGGTAGAAGGGTTTATGATATTGACGATATGGTGGATGCGCCTGGTTGATGAGGGTTAAAACTTTTCATAAGTTTGGAATGGATACACAGAGTGCTCATGGAATACTGAAACGTACTAAGCGAGGGGGCTAAAACTATACAAAACCAGACTTTGCAGTTTCGTTCTTTTTTCACGAAAATCGATACATTTCCAAAACCACGCAAGCGCCAATTAGTCAAACTGACAGATTCGTGGATTTGGAAGAAAACGTTGTAATAAGATATTTCTTGTTATAAAGCACTTGGGTATTGCACATGGTTACACATAACAAAGTAATTTATCAAACAGTGAATTCATTCACACCTTTATTCAGGAAAGACTAAAGAGACATTTTAAAGTGATCTCTCTAGGAAACAAACTAATGAATGTGCAAAACTTTATATATGAGCTACACGAAAACTAAGCTATAGAGATTGCCAACAGTGTAGAGTTGACCGTTTCGTCTCTGACGAGGCGTATGATCATGGTCTACATTGTCGACAGTATTTAGTCCTTTACAACAACAACAACAACAACACATACAAGTCATTGATCTTGATCATGAGGTATATAATAAGTCATAGTCTTGAAACGGCGACTGTTGTTTGGTGGCCAATGCGAGTGTATATACAGGTTGCAGTTCCCAAATATGTGTTTTGTACAGAAGCAAGAGCTGGCCGTAAAACAGCATGCTTGACTTTTTTACCATTTGACACTATTGTGTGTAGTGGTTACCGAGATAAATTGAATGTACATTGCATAATTTCAAAATCAAACCTAGCGTTACGAAACTTGTCATGTAACGTCATGTGATAACCTCAAATAAGTGTGTGAAGTTTCATTGCAATAGCATATATGGTTTCTGAGAAGAGGCCTTGCACGCAAAACTTTAACCAAAGTACATATGTCAAAAAAGGAAAATAATTCAAAGTTTCAATACAAAAACATATATGGTTTCTGAGAAAAAGCCTTGCTCGCAAAACTTGAACTTAATTTTCTATGGCCAAAGAGGGGAACAATTCAGTCATTATTAAAATTTAATCCAGAGTTACGGGACATGTCCTGTAAGGTCATGTGATGACATCGGACAGATGTGTGAGGTTTCCACGCAAAAGCATATATGTTTATTTGAGAAAAGGTCTTCCACGCAAAACTTTAACCAAACGGATAACAGTGTTTTCCATGCGAAAGAATCAAATACACAATTGTCCATCGCTTTAATAAGTGATTTAATATTTAGACACGATATACTCAACACGGTGTCAAAATCTGGGTCAACACTGTTTGAAACGTCTTAAGGTTGGAACTCGTATAGAACTATTCAAATATTGTTTTTTTGTGATGTAACGAAAAACCATGTTTCTATTGTAATACTAATAGTAATTATGTGTAACACCAATCTGTATTTAAAACAGTTTACACATTGAAACTTGCACACATGATCAGAATTGTTTACCTTTATTCACAAAGTCGCCTCTCATCGTAAAACGTTTCAAGAAGATTTATGAAATAGATAAATAGAAAAATCAATTGTTAAAGCACACTTTTCACTTTCAACATTTATGTGAGAGAGATAGTGGGTGAGACAGAAACATTCTTGAGGAAACCGTTTGTAGGATATGGGTATTTCTATTTACAAACAATTTAGACCCAAGTACCCGCTACTCTCAGACTCGGTGTCTGATTGGGATCCATACTGATTGCCACGTGTAAGATCAATAGAATGGTGGCTTCTATGGCAAACGTGGAGCCTTATCAAACCACATAGTGATGTCAATATTCAATAGCTGCTGAGCAAAGGTCTTCAATGATCGCAGTTTGGAAAATACTGCAACACCAATATCTCGTACAACCTACACATATCGCAATAACGTTGTTAAAAGCCGAGACTCAAACACGAATAAAAAGATGACAGCGCACAGTCGAGCTCACAACTACAATTTATAGCAAACAAACGCGGATAGAAAAGTATAACATGAAATTGACATGTAGGAAATAACCTTTCGCTACTTCTGACAATGCACATATTTGGCACACTTTCATTCATATGTAGTGTTGGGCATGTAAACATTCAGAAAAATATACTTACAAGATTTAACACATTTACAGTTCAAGGAACGCTATCTTTCTCGTTTAAGCGTAATGTTACGCACAACTACTTCAATTAGGTCTTCTATGTAAAATTATTATTGGCTCGGGGTTTTCCATTGTTTTTACATATAAGTGAAAATAAGGTTTGAGTAGGATAAGTCGTCGAGGTTCTCGGCAGGAAAAGTAGCTCCAAATATATATATATTGGTTATCAATGCTCTGTTATAACGCGCTAGTTTTAAAAAGGTAGTGTTCCTACCACTGTAAGACTAACTTACTAAGTGTATGAAATGTGTCTCAAGAACCCTTGATTTAGGTCTACACTGTTTTGACATCTAAATGTTGTAAATCGCAAGCGTCGGCACATATATCATTTACATAATCATGTAGAGTAAAACGGTTCCAAGCGCCGCCAAGGTGGAAAGTCGGCTGAAGTTGGCACCATCTACTATGTCGCAGTCCACCTGTTTGATTGTTTTTTCCTTTGTTTTACGCTGTAGATTGACGGAGTATATATACAGATCCCGCCCGAGGCTGCTGCACGAGTGCTCTATATACTCCCGCACGCAATCCCGCCGTCTGGAAACACAAAACAAATAGACGACGTCATCCAGACATCACACACTACTCGACATTCCAGAAGACTAAATAACGTTTTGCGACATAGTGACTTCCGGTTTACTGTCGCGTATGTCATTTACAGTTTCTTCACCAAACCCTATAGGGTGACCACACATTATAATCGTCTTGAAAAGACGAGTATAATGAGTAGTCATTCCAACAGGGTTTGGTGAAGAAATAAGAATATTAGCATTTTATATACGCACGTTAGCTGGGACCCTGATATCGGACTTCACCATGACCACATTGCATTATGGTATATTGGAATAAGACGTATGTTGCACTAAGATCATATCTGGCGTTATTAAGTTACGTTTAACTAATAATTAAAATAATCTCCATTTTTTTAAAAGCCTTTCAACATTGATGTTATTCCATTCCCCTAGATTATATTCCCATTCATCATATACTTTCATTGTGATAGAGTCTAAAATTAACACATGGAGGTCAGTCATTAAAAAGGAACATTGGATGATTGCTTGTTAAAAATCAAAGAACGATAACCATGTCAGTTTCCTACTCCAATAAACAGTGTTTATACTAGGGTTGTATGGATTGCTCCCCTTGTGTTTCAAGGTGAATGTGTTTGATCGTACATTGAAATACTCCAACTTATTCTCAGTCAAAACTACTCAAGAATATCTCTAATTATTTTGTGTGGCGCCCAGCCTCTACCCCTGAGCACTTGCACATTCGGTCAAATGTTCCATTTCCCACAATGTTTTCTATAGTGATCTGCAACAGAGGCATCAAAAGGCGAATGTATGGGGTAAAGGGTTCAGAGACAAATGCTGTATTGCTCGCAACTATACACGTTAAGACCCGACACAATTATATTGAAATGGGAATTAGCTGCATCAACATGAGCTTCCAACGGCGTGCTGGGATTCAAGTGATAACAAATGAAGCGTCTATTTTCTGTCAGAAAATCTGAAGTTCAATTCGAGATTGAAGAAGTGGTTCAGTCGAGAAAGTTTTGAAAAATCGTATTCTTATCACTCACCCACAACGTTTCGTTTCCACCTCACCACTGACGTTGTTGAAACACGCCGTAAAATTGTCATTCCCTGCTACGTCCAAGGCACATTCGATGCTAACTGAATAAAAAATCATCACTGAACCATCAGACGGCCTGTACCCTTATCATGCTAGTCGCGGCTGTTTACGTTTTAACAAATAGTTTGGTTCCGGATCCGAGTAACTCGGCGTCTGATCCGGATCCAAGCTGTTTGACACCACAGGCAATTGTTTCACCCAATTTGAAGCAAACTTTTAAAACATGCTGCCAATGAGAGTTTGAGCAGACAACAACTGTTCTTAGCTTGATACAGGTTAAATGACAAAGCTTGCGGAGACAAGCACCATCACGAAATACTTTGAAAAGTGATCTATGTTAAGAATTAAGAAATATTGAACATATATTATAAAACAGGAACACATGAGATGAGCATTTGAACCACGTATGTTCTGGCACGGCTTTCACAAAGCGACTCGAGTCGAGATCTTGCTCAAACTCAAAATTTCAATTTGGATATCTCATTCAATTTCATTGCCACTGCACTAAAATTTTGTCTGCATGTGTTTCACGCGATAAAATTGAGATCAATATTTGAGAACATTCCATGTTTCACAGGTAGACAAAATTATAGTCCAGTAGCAATAACATTGAGGTCAATATTTGAGATTGAAATTTTGAGTTTGAGCAAGATCTCGACTCGAGACGCTTTGTGAAATCCGTGCCTGGACTTCGTTCAACGTCTCTTTACTATTTCTAATTACATAAACGATGTAAGGCTTGTTTCAGAATTTGAACTATTGATCTTTATGCAGATACATCATTATATTACTCTTCGTAAAGTAAAACTGTATTACGAGCTAAACATCAGGCACAATCAATGATGTAAATTGAATAATTTGCTTTGTTTATTGGGACATAAAGTAATTGTAATTAAAAAATGATATGGCAACAAATACGTCAACAATTACAAATTACTGGCCAATTTTTAAGAAAGTGTTACTATAAGTGTCAAACATGAGATGTAGATTAGACGCCGAGTAACTCGTCGTCTGATCTGACTCAGAACTGTTTGTTCAGTGTCTTACGCGTTAGATAGTAAAGAACGACGTTTCTCGCACTGTACCTGGGTCAAACCTGGAACACGTGCTGTGTATGAAGGTTTGAACGTCCTTCAGCTGGTCGGCCGTTTTCAATCCTGCCTGGGCGGGCAGACGTCGACAGAAGCTCAGGTTATCCACCAAACTATCGCACATCGTCTTCATGTCGCTGGCAAAATATAGTGTTTATAGTAAAGCAAAGTTAATAGTGGTTAAAGCTTTCAATTAATGACAGTTTCCAGTTCACAAGTGGTTCATGATCTTCTAATTTATTTATTTTTAAAAAAACAAAAGAGTAAATTTTGAGAAAAAATCCTAACAAATGCCATTCTTGCCTAACAAAAGGGCAATACTTCCTTGACAAACTTGACAAAATAAGACCCAATGCGAACTTAGTCGGCAGTTCACAAGATGAAAGTAATATGTCACATTTTCAGCTCAATACCTTAAAGCATGTAGGAGAAAAGTGTGGAAAACCAGTTATATTTGGTACTTTATTTCGAAAAGGGGGCAAAACTCCTATAAAACTAGACGAAATAAGACGCAACGCGACCTTGGTCGGCAATTTACATGATGAAAGTCATATACCAACTTAAGCTCAATGCTTCAAAGCATATAGGAGAAAATAGTGGAAAACAAGTTATATTTGATATTTCAAGTCGAAAAAGGTGCATAACTCCTATAAATTTTGACAAAATATGACGCAACGCCATCTTTTTGTGCAGTTCACAAGACACAGTTATACATGTATAACACATTTCAGCTTAAACCCTAAAAAGAATGTAGGAGAAAAGAGTGGAAAACTGTGAAGACAGGCGTATAAAAGCGTTTCTCACAGTGTGTATCAATACAATGAAGTGTAATAATACTAACTCGCCGGAACAGTAGGTTGCCATGGTAACAGTGGTGTCACTGATGTTCACGACAGTATTGCCGGCAACGGCTTTCTCCAACGTTTCTTTAAATACCCAGGCATGCATCAGGTATGGAGAACAATCTGAAAGTAGACAACATACGGATTGACAACTGTCATAAAGATAAAACGCCGGTTGAATGGATGTTAGCGGGTGTGAGTCCATGGTTTTACCCTAACCCAACAAGTTTTCGGATTATTTTTATGTGTATCGAAGCTATTTTCCTTGTAGTTCAATTATATCCTATCATGCAACAATAAGACGAATCTATTCGACAAGGATATTCAAATATATTATCATATAATGATATTAAAGATAACTATGAAAGTGTCGTGTCGCGAGAAGAAGGGCTCTCGGAAAATTACAAACAATGTCGACCCAGATCAGACCTCGTCTCGCCGCCAAAGCCATATATTGAAAGATCAGGTCGAACATCATTATCTCAAACTCGGTTAAGTCGAGCTCTTACATAATTCGAAACTAAATTTTGAACCACAAATAAGTCTTTGATTCGGGGGCGCTCTTTGTAGGTTGTAGTTCGAATTTTAGTCTCGTCGACTAAGGCATAAGGTGTTCACTACTATGGTCAGAAAACGTTCATAGATCGTTGACCCAGCACAAACCTCGAATCTTCAACGCGCCGCCACACATTCCAATTGCTACAAAGTCATATATACAGTCGAACCTCGATTATTTGAACTCGGATTACTCGAATTCTTGATTAGCCGAATTTATTAGCTGAACTTGAATTACGTTTGTATAGCTTTCTGTATTCATGTTATGGTTGTCGGTGCTTTTTTCAAAAGTCAGATTCGGACTTGTTCAAATAGTCCCTACAACTTCGAATAATCAAGGTTTGACTGTAATGGAATTTTATCTCAAACTCAGTTTAGTCGCGTTTATATTTTAATCGTAATCTTAATTTTGACATAGAGTTTCGCTCTGTGAAATCGTGTCGAAGTTAATCCGAAATTCGAATTTATTAGTTACAGCAAAATACACAGTACATGTAGTAACTGATAGGGTTCCAAAACGTGTTATACCTGATCATTATCTGAACAGGTGTGTAAACGACTGAACTATGAAACTTAAGTCTAATAGCTAGCCTACATGTGTTGCGATTGATGAGGATCGTACCTTGTCGTTGGGTTTCTTATAAAACCACGCATGTGACGTTTAGTCAATTGTCACTTACGTGGTTTTGGAAAAGTTCATCGATGTATGTCAAATAACACGCAACTGCCTTCTTGGCAAACGACACTTAGGTGATTTAAGAAGATATCGTCAGTTCTTTTATTGACCCTTTTCTCCACATACGCGCCTTTTAGCGCCTCTTTAACTAATGGCTATTGAAAACATAATAGAAACTTCCTTAGGAGCAAATCGATGGCTTGGTGCAAAACTATTGTAAATGTGAAGGAGTTACAATAGTTTTGCACCAAGTCATCGAAATGCTCCATTTCCTACAATGATTTCAATACAATTCAAAAATGGCCTTTTTGTTTATCTTAGAATATCATATTTT
>JAULCE010204746.1:0-11372 GCA_032359355.1 Macoma nasuta | reverse complement strand
AACACCAACCCCTAAATGAGACCATTCGTATAACTTATCAGGTAGCTTATCCTTGTTGCTCATTGTTAGAATTATTTACACTCAATGGAGTGCAACCTATAGCTTGTTCAAAGTTATTGACTCGGTTTAAAGAAACTCTAAACATGGGATTAAGTTCAAGCATGAGTTTCAGTTTACGCGTGTGTTGCCTAGCTATTTGATGGCATGTTAGGTTTTGATTTAGACTATTTACGTAATATTCTGCAACTTGATAGAAGAACGCATAACTAGGGATGAGAAAAAAGTCGTAAAAGTGTCTGATACAAGTATACTTTTAAATTGATTTGAGGAACAAATATGTATGCAGCTAAAAGGATTGTCGCAATACGTAATAGGTTTAAAATACTTCTCGCGTTCCGTACATGTTATTGCAAATGAGAACTTATTGTTTGGACTGGATTTTTGTTTCAATGTTTCCTGGTATAAAACGGCTTTATATAGGGGACACAAGTTGCAAGACAATAACTAATCGAAATATATGAGTAATATCAAATTATGCCGATTTCAGTCCTGCATTGCGGTTACTGATATGTCAGTTTCATTGCACTGAGGCAATGTATTTTTAGCGCCACTGGACTAACTAAACCAGTGTGCCTTATAAATGAAACAGATTAAGTTCAGCCGCATTTTGTCCAACGTATTGTCTAATTAGTGCATAATTTATTTATTTCTAAATTCTAAATTTTAATGTCTTAAAGTTTTTTTCTGGAAAATTAAAACTCTGGCGGCAAACATTTTGACCCAAAATGGGAGTCGGCCCTACCCTGAACGCGGTCACTCCTCGGCAATTTCATTGTGTATAATTCGGCTCAGGTTGGGTATTTTTCATAAATGGTTTTAAGAATTTTTTTGTTTTGTTTGTATGATCATTATTAGTATTACTTTTATCAAAATAAGTATTGCTGCAGTTGCCATTGTTTTTTTAACCAAAGAACGCAATGCAAGTAAACGTCGTTTGCTTAGTGTACTTCAAGCTCTTTTTGCGATTTTCGTGACAATGAAAAACTACGAGTAAACTGGCAGTTGATAAAAAAGAAATTGTACACGTTAATAAAGGCGTCCAGCAGTATCTTGATGCTCACAAGTTTACCTGTATCTATGTTATTTAATAACAGTCGTTATTGTGATGATAAAATAATAATTAAAGAGCTAGGCTCAAGATCGTGATCAAATACCGAGTAATTTGCCGTCTGAGATAAAGTTTTTCGTGGTTTGATCATAATTTCTTATTTCATAAACACAAGTGTCGGCGATACCTATGCAGTCATAAAATTATTTGAAAACAATTTGATTATATTTCAGACATCGATGATCTAAGCATACATGTTAATAGCAGGGTAGTGATTAGTTTGAATATATTTGCATTCAGATAGAATTACACAAACATCATATACAGACACACGTTTGAACGGAACCTGAACATATATTTTTCTTCTCCTTGGTTTAGCATATACAGCAGTAACAGCAGTGAAGGAAACAATGGTAGATGTTAATGATATTATCACGTTATTATGAACATTTTATAAACAGATTCTAATAAGAAAAATACATTAACTCTTTTGGAAATGTGAAGGAGGCAAGACGAATTATTATAGATAGAGAAGTGCACCATGCTGGTCGATGCAGACTGAAATAAAATATCCGGGTTATGAGAACCTTTTAGAAGTTTTAATATGCTTTAGCAACTGCCTCAAATATCAAAAGGTCTTGGTCGTTTGATAGCCAAACAGGAAAGAGGAGTTTAGCCGAAGATTGGCACATCGGGTGAGCCGATTCTAAAAGGGACCTACGTGTTTCTCGACAGAATAGCAAAAGTGTTCAGTAATTCCTTTCACCACATTTGCAGAGAGGGAATTTTATAATATGTTTTTTGGGAAAACGTCAGATTTAGAGAACTGCAATTTGTTCTTATGCGACTGTGCGCTTTCTGGTCGATGCAGTTACCCGCGTAGCAATACAGTGGTAGACAGTTTGCATTTGTTTGAATGTAAAGAAGATACAGATCTTGAGTTACGAGTTTCAGAAGGGATAGAATTCTGAAGTCAGACAGCATACGGTAGGAAATAATTTAAATAAAGCTGTGTACGAGAGAGGGGAATCTGGAGGTTTTCTACATTCCTAAGATTTTGATTGGAAGCAGAGCTTACCGAAGAAGGTAACAGTGAAAAAAGATATGTTGTGGTCATATTGTTATTATTTTATAGAACAGTATTAGTTTGTGGTTATTTCTCTTGGTTGCTAATGTAGCCCAACCGGTTTCCGTGTACACATTATTTATAGAAACTTATTTAGTAGAACCTGTAACTATTCTCGCGACTGTCTATTGTATTTTGTCAACTTATTCCTTTACTTCTTGAACAATTCCCTCATACAACAAAGACGTATTCAAGAAGATGTCGAACCCCCCCCCCCCCTAAATTAAATTGTTTCCAAAACAAGGCGGTCCAAACAGACCTTCAGTTTGCGCATTATGTTTAGTCTTTTCCTGGCCTTGTTCTAAAAGACTCGGTGTGTTAATTCCAGTGACCATCATTTGAAAGTATTACTCCAAGATGATTTTTCTTTTGGAAGTTTTTGTTTGAGCGTACACAAAGCTTCGTGACTTGTCTATTTTATTTTCGGACGGTTATGAAAGATTTTGTTTAGATGAGTTTAAAGAATCAAGCCAGGTGATTGTCCAGTCGGTAATTTTTGGTATGTCAGAGTTGAGAGTTTTTGCTGCAGCCTGCGCATACTCGACAATTTAGTATGGTCTCGTGCCATCTGCAAAGAGACGTATGTTTGATTGAATATATACCACAATATCATAAATCGTTATGAGACATAAACAAAACCTTATATCGAGTCTTTGACAGGTGACCAGGTTGACTAAATGCCTTGAATAATAACCCGCTGTCTTCTTTCTGTCAGATATTCAGTACACAAAGTTAAGAGAGGACAATTTATACATCATGCCGCTAATTTTGCTAGACGGTCTCCTATGTCAAACACGGTCTAAAGCTTCATTGTCCAAAATTCCAGCTCTTGTATATTTATCTTGGTCAAGTACTTTACAAAAAGTATTGTATATTAAGGTTATTTGGTTTAGTATTGAGTTCCCGATTAGAATGATGAAAGGAAAGTGTTGTCAAGAAGGAAATTGTAAAGTTGTTTGAAAAAGTAGTCTCTCTTATACCTTTTCAACATTACTTAGAAGGGTTATAGGACGATTTGAAAACGTTGTCGGTCCATGTCAGTTTGTTTTATATAAGTGTAGACCGACTTCAAATCTTCAAGGTTTGTTCCTTTTATCAATTCCAAATGCAACAAGGAGAATAAAGCATGTAACACGATTTAAATTTCTAGGTGCGCCTAGTCGGAAATAGTTGAAATCGCACTATTTCACAAAGTAATCAAGGTCGTTGAAATCATTACATAGCCCCGCGCTCTCATTGAAAAATAACCCCCGTACATGCCGAAGTGCGTAGGTCCACATGTTGTAGTTCACCCATCCTGGATCTACGCTACTCATCCCAACAATTTGTTTTCTGAAAGGGTGACCAAACCTTCATGATAACTCTACATGCTATATGTACATGACAAGGGAGGTAAGTAACCTCGATTTTTAAATCGTGTTGAATAAATTAATCGCTGAACGCTGATAAACAAAATGGTAACAACGCAAATATTGGATAGTAAAATTGATTTCCTTTTTTAAAGAGGAGCTTTCCAGTATGTGGTTACAATTATGGAACTTTTCGTGATAAAACTAAACCTACAGACCAATTATCGAGGCAATCCCTGATCGCGATAACGATGCGGCGCCTGGACAAGACTTGTACAATTAGATATTCATTAGGATTGCCATGATCCGTTACCCAGTGCGAACCATGATCACACAACATGATTCATATATGTATTTCATTCAGAGTGATATACTTGAAGCAAACATTCAGAGTGATATATTTGAAGTAAACATTAATACATTAACCTATGGGAAAACTGATCTGACGCAACCACGGAAACACGGTATCTTAACAGTAACGAAACACCATGGCTGACTCTGAATCACCATGATTCATATACGTACATTGCATTCAGAGTAATATATTTGAAGTTAATAATGATATATTAACCTGTGCGAACCCTGAGCAGACGCAGCGTCGGAAACGCGGCATCTAAACAGTGTTGAATGATTTATATGCAGTTACCAATTTAATGCTAATGATAACAGTTGTATGGTACTAGATGTTTTATTACTACACTATAATTCTGTCGACGCTGGTGATGTATTAAACGTTAATTTCTGACAGCTGAGTCGCGGATCAGATCCCGACCTTCGTGAAGGATTCTAAACTGACACTAGGGTGATTGAACATTCTCAACACAGTGTCTATGAATTGGGAAACCAAAAGCTGATCTGATCACCAACAGTTTAAAACATCATCTTTAAAGAGGGTCCTTCAGAAAGATATTCATTTTGTGTTGCGTGCGAGTGTCAACTTCTTACAACACATCGAAATATATCTGTGGCACTCTATTGATTTGATTTAAGTTCAAGCTCGCGTGTGATTCGGATGATTTTGTTAAGATGTCTTTTATCAATATCGTTCCATCAGATGACTTCGCACTGAGGATTTTCCCCTTTTTGAGAGCTGGCGCGCACGAAAGAGAAAATAGTATCTTTGGCTTGTTTGTTCTTTGTGTACATATATTCCTCTATATCAAACATAATTTTGATCGGACCTGGCCTTGTAAAAGGCATGCGGGATCTGAAAGTCGCGAATGTCATAATACTGGCTATTTTGTTTGCGTACGGACCCTTTCTCCTTTCTCCAACTCTGTGAGAGCGATCTATATCGGACAGTTCGGAGGGACCCCAGGGGAATAGTTCATTGACAGGACGTTAACATCAGTGTCTGCATTCTCGTTATTTCTAAAACTCCAGATATTCGCATACATTTTCTGCGAATGTATTGCTCGAGCGAGTCGGCTTGACGTTCAAGGATTTGCACCTTGATATAAGCTCTTCATTTTCGCTTTTGAATGAAGCATATTCTGAGAATAGGTCGGCTATCCGTGAATCTTATCGCGTGGAATGATCAAATATTGAAATATAAACGCCCTAAAAAGCAGCCTTGAATTAACCAACACAGAATTAAAGTTTAGTTAACATGATTACCTTGTAAGTGCAACGTATTGTCTTTGTAACTGCATCAACCGTTCAAGTTCTAATATCCAGTCCAGACTAGCAACTCTCTCTCTCTCTCTCTCTCTCTCTCTCTCTGCTTTAAGAACGTTCGACCTATAGCATCTATGTTTCAGACAATCTGAAACCTCTATGATGCACAGTCGGTCTGGCTTTGTCTCACTGCGGCAGCCTCGATCTTTGCATTGTGTCTCGTCTTCTTATCGGCTTCTGCCAAACGTTGTGTCGATAAATATGTGTGGTTTTTCTAAGAATTCGTATTTTTTGCGGACGAATTTTCGTAACTTTACGCTTTCGTTTAAACTTTCGCAAATTGAATATTCTTTTTTCTAATCAAACATGATCCCATCTTTATTTGTTCAATGATGTCAACGCTGCACAAGTTTGTATGAACCGTTTAATTAAACATAATAAATTAGCCTACAGAAAGTAATACATGTTTGCTGCTCATGCCAATCTAATGTTAGTTGTGACATTTGGATTTAAATAGAAGAGCAGTCTGTTCAAAAAACAATTTCTTAACCAAATTTGGTTTTGTAGCGTCGAGCAAACTCGATGTCAATACACAAGCTGAATGCTAGAAGAAGGGGAAATATCGCCACGTCCTACAGAACATGGACATTTTGATGATTAAATGAGCATCTCAATGATTGTCATGGCAACACAGAGATTGTACAACGTTTGTTTTGTAGCATCTGAGTAGTTTATGTTTGCAGTAAAACTTACGCGTGTTTCAACCAGCGAAACACAAATGTTAACGTACAATGATTTGATGTTTGTACAGCGGACAGAGCGCTTTATAATTGTTTTTCTCTGTTGATGGGTTTATCGTCGATTCGACAGTTTCCGCGACGCCCGGCTAATTATTAGTAGAAGGAGACCCCCAGATACCGGTATGAGTTGCACAGACTGACACCTAGGTAGAAACAATGACCTAAGCCGGAAGACTTCTCAAATAAATTGTTTTCAACCTGCTTTAACAGTTACTTATATAATTGTGTTCCAGTATGTTGAATATAAATTCGTAAGGTTAGACTTCATAGTGGTCATAGCGTTTTATATTTCACAAAACATTCTTGAGTTATGTCATTTGAGTTAAAATGTCGTATGGTAAGTTCTTGTACAACGGTCAGTGCGCTTTATATTTTGCCTAATATGGTTGTCTTCAAGAACATGAGTTTAGCATGTCGAAAGGTTACTTTATGTACAGTTGTCACAGCGCTTACAGTTCACCCTACATTCTTGAGTTCTAGCATGTTGATTATAACGTCGTAAGTTTAACTTTGGTACAGCGGTGTTTTATATGTTACTTGTCTAATATCACATCGTTTTAGAATGTATGGTTATTTGTCTTGTATTCTTATATGTGGACTATAACGTCTCAATTTAGGTTTTCGTTTAGCAGTTAGAGCGCTTATTAGTTCATTTTATATTCTTGACCTCTAGTATGCAGATTTCAAAGTTGTTGTTTGATTTTAAGCAAGTTTGCAAGATAGAAGACTAAGCGTATTTTGTCAATACCAATATATACTTTCAACTGCTAAAAGAAGATTTTTATTAATCAAATCGTGGGCTTAAGGTTGAGGAGTTCTTTAATTCGCACATGTACACGTGTGACAGTAATTTGCAAGCAAACGTACTCATCAAATGATACGTTGATTAGGACGTTGCAATCTGGGCACCGTGTATCTGTATAAAAAAAAACAGACTAGACATTTAAACTACTTACCTTTAGGTTCCCATGCTAGGATGGAAGCTAAAGAAATAAGTGTAAGCAGCTATTAGTAAGAGCAGATAAAACCAAACCAATGAATGAAGCTAGTGCACTTTACCCCATTTCATAAGTATAAAAAGCTCTAAGGAAAACACGTCTCAGTATATTGAGGGAAATAAGTGACCTTGGTAATTCTCTTTCTCTCTAAAACGTTTCTATCAATATATTGACTTTCAATAAACAAAAGTATATATAGATTAAGAAGTTATGAATTAAACAAGACAAAGCTACAAATAAAATGCTTTGGCCCAAAATATACCCACAGTTTCTTCATTATAAATAATGTTATGATAAAAACATTCGCAGATGCGCAGGCTCGAATTGTATTTATTTAGATTACAATATTTCGAACAATTTGATTGAAAATGACCGAGTGTCGCACCGTTTAAAAATCCGCCTAAAGACGGTATGTTGTGGTTATCGGACAATGCCTATAAAGGTTTTACAACGCTACATTTTCTCACGGTAGATCAAGTCCGGCGTTAACTTTAATCGTGTCTTATTGAAGACTATATGATTTAACAGACAGTAAGACATCTGATCAGCTTTGTTTGACACTTATCAAAATCAACGTTTATAAGACTTTTTAGTTTGAAAGTTTAGATATTGATCATATGCAGCATTTCTTATGGATTGGTTGGTCTCGGTCTATAAGATTTGCATGTACTTGTTCTGGCTTTTACTCATACACTGGCAAATTGAAGTTGAGATACCTACCACCCAATGTGTTTCCTCCGTCATCCACAAATTTCCTACAAAACAGATAGTTTTACAAAACGAATTAAGTCGTACGGTATGACTTGAAAAATACTTTTTTACGATATTGCCTTATTTTACACAAATGTCCCAGCAGATAAATTGACTGACACTTGAACATCTCTATGTAAAATGGATTTAATTAGATATGATATAAACGGTACAGTGCACAATAAAAAAGGCATACTAACTTAAAGAATAGAATTCTGAATTTGATTGGAAAACTGCACAACGTATATTCTTTTGTTCATAAAGTCAATCAAGATCAGCTAATTACACGTCAATGTATATTATGGTTCGGTATTAGAAGCATCCGGTAGGTATTCATAACTTATATAAGAATATATGCTTACTACTACCGTATACCCTTATATCCCGGTGTTCTAAGCACATTACCGTTAACTATAATGCTACATTTAAGTTGGATATATCTTTATTGATGAACATTTAGCAGAATAGATCTACAACGTCATTTCACAAATCTTTACAGTGTAAAAATTAAAGTCAAACAGCAATTAAAATTCTAAATAATATAAATCTCTTATAGCAAACGCTATGAGGTTTTGTACGACTTAAAATGACATTTAACAGGACTCAATATGATACAAACATGTTAATGTTTGTGGTCTCACTACGGTGAACACTTATGTTTAGTCAATATGAAATTATTCCAGAAATGATAAAGAGTTGGAGCATGCAAAAGCAATAGCAATAAGTTGTAGTGTCTAAATTCTGTAAAAGGGAGATCCTCCAAAAGCAAGAAAGCCAATTCTTATAGAGAAAATTGAAGACTCGGTTTTATTGAGTCTGTTCATGAGTAGAAATTAAAGATGCAACACTACTCACGCCCCCTAGCACCGGCTTAAGCGGTATTCAATTTTCAAAACTAAAAGTGTTGAAATTCATGATCTCGAAGGACCAGAAAGTATAACAACACTGAAAATGAAGTACGGGGCGACGTTTTACGGCCGCCATACAGCACTTAACACCTGCTGTTGTGAAATATATATATTCTGTAAAGTGTGACCTAGAACATGAATTTAACTATCTGTGCGTACTTTCAACTTTTTTGTCAAAAGTCAATATAATGTAAATTCTTTTAAAGTATACAAGAGATATGTAGCAGCATTTGTAACACAATATGATGATATAACCTCTATATCTATGTGACATTAATCTTAAGCCCACTTGGTTGAAACAGACGTCCAGTTTTATGCCTCAGTGCCGTGAAAATTTTGTTTCATTTGTCAATCCTTTAAATGGTTAAAAATATACTGAACTTAACACGAACTATAGCTTACGATATCTATTGGTGACATTGACATGGAATGAGCTTCCATTTGTCTTAATATGGTTAATGTTTGTGAGCAGCTATGTTAAACTAATTGAAGCGGTTCAACATATATGTGGCGTCCTGTGACACTTGTTCTCTTATTGGGATCCTGGCATTGGTCACCCTACTTTAAACTTGTAGTCTGCACATCGTTTCAGTCTGATGAATATTTGTGTCAAATTATTCAGAATTCCTTTAGGTGGCTCAAGAGATATAAAGCAGCCGAATTTTGTGAAGGAAGAATAGGCAAATTACTTTTGACCTCTACTTGTTTCTAACATTGGACTGACCTTCAACAAACGTTTTACATTTCATCTTGATCTGTTGAATATTTGATAGAAAAAATAATTCAACATGATTAAAGAGGTAATATGAACCTAATACAAATCAGGCACATACGGCATGCCATTCGACAGAACACAATAATCTTTATGCCATCTGATAAAATAACCAGTTTGTATATCGTCTTGGGATGATATACATTGCAATCCATACATTGCAGTCCATATTGATAGGGTTCACAAGATATAGAGTCTGACAGACCATATGTTCGGAAAGGCGAACATACAGAAATACGGACATACATTTAGGATAGAACAGTATTATACCCTAATATATGATATACTTACGTTTTATATGTTCTTGTAGCCATCTTGAGTTATATAGTGACCAAGTAAATTGATGTTTGTTTGCAATCATAGAAGGATACATGTTAAGCACATTGTCGTCCTGGTGTGGGATTGTTGCCACGGACTGTTTTAAAGGAAAAAGTCATGATTATAAGAATATTGTTTTTTCTTAACATGTTGACAAACAATTTTTAGATAAATATCTGGTGTGAGCTTATGCAATGTGTAAACAAAAGCGAATAAAATGGAGTAAAAAGATTTATTTAAAAGGTAGGTATTCAAAATAAGATTAAGCTCTTATATTCGGCGTTTTTCTTTTCATTTCATGTACAAATATTTATTTTCTAAGTTTTAAAAGCATTAACTAGCCAAACGCAGATATTAAAAGAAAAGTGTTTAACTTGAGTTTGACATAAGGCTTCAATCGATGACTTTTACTTTGCATCCTGGATTGAACAATTTTCCATTACCCTGACAATACCTTATTGTTTAGGTGTTTTGACATTTTACTTCGACATTGACCTTCGAGATACAGAACTGGTTCTTAAGCGCGACCTGCCATACCACATCACAGTTTACGTTCGTGTCTGATTATTTGTAGTAATTTCATCAAAAATTTCTATTTTCGGAAAATAAAACTTGATTTAGACCTAGGCTTGTGACCTTGACCTTTGAATTTGTGACTTCGTTATTTTGCGAAATAAACATAGCAATTGTGCCAATCTAATTGCAATCCAGAAGCAAGATGTAAGCATCAAGATAATAAACAAGTGTCCCTTTTTTACATTGACCCTGGAACAATGAGTTTGTGATTATGCGCGACACATTGAACAATTGTTCCATGACATTTTCGCGACACGCATATCCATTGTGTCATTTTAATTTCCGTCAATAAGCACAATAGATAATATTTTTACCCCGTTTTCGATATGTGTCCGTGACATTGGTGCTAGTGGCTTGGTTATTCAGTGCGATACGTAATCTTGCCACAGTGCAAATGTGTGCAATGTGATTTGAACGTCGTTTTAGAACGAGAATGTAACCATTGATATACTGTCTGTATTTTCAATTTTGGTTTTGACCATTGGATGTGAAATTGCCATAAGGTCTAGAAACATGTTTTTTGTACGCAACATATTGTCTCGCTATTATCACTTATTGTCATAATAACACTATTTCATTTGTAGCAAAATAATAGCCTGGACAAGGTTAGACTGAATAACCTCCCGACGTTCGTAAACTTAACAGCTATTCCGGTGACTATGTCGATATGTAGTGTCATTATTTTTTTTGTTGAGTTCTACGTTGTTTTTCATTTCTTGACGCCCTGCCTAGAACTAATAGAGAAAGACCCTCATAAACCAACTTATCACAAGCGGAGTGAATAACAAAACTGTTTAAAATCATTTGCTCACGCTAGAGTTAGTGCATCCAATTTTATGTGCACCGTAGCTTCATCTTCACTAGAAACGTCAATGTTTTAACATGTTTAAATGAAGGGATACATTTAATCACACGTGCAGAGTAATTCAATCACACTCACCCGACACTACAGTAAAAAGGTAGGTAAGAATGTCTTGCAGGACATACCACATACAAAACAAACAGCCACCCAAACAGCACAGCAAAAACATGCGCGGAACCAGAATTTTT
>JAULCE010204635.1:0-11373 GCA_032359355.1 Macoma nasuta | reverse complement strand
AGACTATTCCAATTTTGAAATATGGCTAGTTTATATTAATAATTGGGGTGAATTCCCCCTAATATTCATGTATATGACAAGCAGAGTAGACCTCTGATCAGAGGGCTCTTAAGGAACCCCTCTGATCTGGGTCTACACTGTTTGAAAAGTTGTGAAAACTGGTTTAACATACTTAAAGAATTAAATATGTACTAAATATAACTGTTTCTCTTTCTTTACCCTTACCATGTTGTTATAATTGTCGACTGCGGGAATTTAGTTTTTACCCTTGTTAATTTGAATATGATTTACCGGTATCTTCAAATTTGTTAAAACTATTGTCTTAGTGTCAAAAAGATTGAAACCAGGTCAGATGCAAAGTTACTCTGAATCCGATTCTGATCTAAGCCGTTTGAAAATATTACTATTGCCATGATTAGCATGATATTAGGGTCAACCCCTTCACTGCCTACCCACAACCATAGAGTCATATGCAAACAGCTTGGACCCGGATGAGAAGCCGAGTAACTTTGCATCTCATCTGGATCAAAGCCGTATGACACTCATTCAATATTTTTGCTAAATATATTTGAATCTGTGAAATTTAAAAAAGGAACGGGACCAAATATTACGAATGTGCATAATTGCCACGGCAGTGAAGGGGTTCACTAACACAACTAAGCACATATCCCATCTCTAGATTCATAGTAACAATGACCTGACCTAAATGATATGATTCAGTCAGCATATTAGACCATACCTCTGTTTGAAGTGCTAATTAATCATTCCTTCTGTGGCTTATCAATTATCAGTAGGACTATACTTGCCTTTAGTTATATGAGCAGTCCTAAATATGAGCATCAGGATTGGCTTTCACAAAAGGACTCAAGCTGAGATCTTGCTCAATCTCAAATTTACAACTTTAAATTCTCATTTAATTTTTTGCAACTGCCTTAAAAATTTGACTGCCAGTGAAACATTCTGTGTTTCACTGGCAGTCAAAATTTCATGGCAGTTGCAACAAAATTGAGACTGATATCTGAGGCTGAAATTTTGACATTGAGCACGATCTCGAATCTACATGGCCTGGCCGTCTTATTATTGCAAATGCTCTTAAAATTTGACTGCAAGTGAAAGTTTATGGCAGTCAAAATTTCAGTCCAGCTGCTATGAAATTGAATGGAAATCTAATGTGGAAAATTTGAGATGAAGCAAGATCTCAGCTGTAGAATCTTAGTGAAAGCCAGACCAGATGAATGTTTCATTTTATCCTGTTTGTAACTTTATTGAAGTTTAGCAGATTATATAAAGACCTCTTCAGAGAATGATGTATATCTTTAAAAAGTGGTTTGTTTTTGTATATGTTTTGAGTGTTCCTTAAACCCTTTACTCCATAGATACGTCTTATAGCACCTCTGTAGCAGATGGCTAATGAAAACATTGTGGTAAATGGAGTTTTTGCTTAAGCTCCTTTTTTACAATACTTTCAAAACCATTTAAAATTGGTATTTTCCTTTCTCCTAGATAAACTTACTAATTATCATTATAACAAGAGCCATGTAAAATGGCCATCATCCCCCCGTCAGCAAATTTCTCCGGCTACTTATTGGAACAGTCTTGAAAAAGATATTTCTAATAACTGGGGCCAATTTCACAAAGCTTCTGAGTAAAATCTTAAACTTAAGTGAAAACTTCATAAGCAGATTTCTCTTTTTCTACAAAAAATACCTCAATGAAACTTTGCATGCTTGTGGAAAACTATGTTTTTCACAAGCATGCGAAGTTTCATTGAAATATAATTGAAAATAAATTGGAAATTTGCATTTGAAAATTTCGCTTAAGTTTAAGATTTTACTAAGAAGCTTTGTGAAATTGGCCCCTGGTCACAACATTGGGTTTGTATTGGTAGACAATAATTATTTTAGCATTTTGACCCTTTACTCCAAAAATTCTCCTTTTGACAGGTGTCCACTGTAGCAGACAACTATTGAAGCATTGTTGGAAATGAAGCATTTGCTCAAAACAAGCTAATGCTTAATTTTCAACAAATGTTTTCAAAACAATCCAATAATACCATTATTCATCCTATTCATCAACTACTTTCCTGGAGATACAGTAAAACCTCTCTATAGCGGCCACTCTTTTAAACAGGTATGGACTGATTCAAAGACAGGTGGTTGCTTAATGCAGGATGAAAGAAATGCATAAAGCTCCTGTAGGAGCTTTATGCATTACTTTCAGCCTGTATTAAGCGAATTCGGCGGTGAAAGGGTTAAACTAAAGAATAGTATGTCTCACATTGCATTTATACCGGAGACAGTTTAATCTAATTAACAATTGTAGTACAGCCAAGTGAACATATTTGTTCCCAAATGCAAATACCCGATTGCCCTTACATGAGATCAGTCCGGTTATGGATTTACTGGTAACTCCAAGTGGCTCAGCATAATTATGATTATTTGTCAATTTATTAAGGTAACCGCCAAATAGCAAAGGTCCTCATGTCTGCAATATTAAAGACACTTTAACAATTTGTTTCAATGTCTTTTGCGTAGTGTGCATGGGAAATTAACATTATTACTACTGTTAATTCAACAGTGATGTTTAAAACATAAATTTCATGCTTCTGTTTTCCAGTGTCAAAGGTTAGCTTCCACCCTGCCAGGTCAATAAATCTGAGGAATATATCCTTTAGAAGACTGTAACTTAAAAAAATGTATTTGTAGTGAGCTTTGCAAACAGCTTGGTGCCTGATCCGACGCCGAGGTACTCGGCGTATGATCAAGCCATAAGCTGTTTGTTAATCTACCAAAGTAAGTTAAATAAATATATACAAATTTGGGCAGACGAAAAAAGTGCAGACAAAAATTTCGCAGACAACAATTGTCGGTCTTTCAAGGATATACAATGAGCAATGGGTAAATCCACTGTTAAAATTGTTATCTGCTGAAATTTGAAGTTAGGGCCATTATGGACATAATACAGACAAACATTAGATCCGGCTTTCACAAAGCGACTCGAGTCGAGATCTTGCTCAAATTCAAAATCATCATTCTTTGAACAATTTTGGTAGAGGTCCACCTAAGGATCATTTCTTTGAAATTATTTTGAAAATGAACCAATAGTTTTTCACTTCGGTTGCCATGGCAACCAGAGTTCTGCATGGAATTGAAATTTTTGAACAACTTTCAAAGAGGACCATCCAAGGAACACGCCAGCCAAGTTTAGTGAAATTCCATCCACTGGTTTCAGAGGAAATGTTGTTTTAAGAAAGTGTGAACATACGACATGACGTACGCTGGATGTCCGACAGAGACTGATCACAATACCTTACCTGAGCATACTCAGGTGACCTAAGAATGCAAGGGACAGCCCGACCAACCGCAGGGTGACTCCAATAAACCCCCCAAACTTGTTTGGTGGGGGTATAAAGAATATGCTCTAAAGGGGTACGGTGTTTCAACAATGTAAACAAAACAAAACATTTTTGTGTTTGTATATCTTTAATTTATTATAATGAAAAGTGTTGTCTTGTTTAATTGTCCATCTCATCTCATTTTTATACAAAAAAGCACTTAACCCTTAGCCCGCCACTAAAATTGTCGTCTGCTAAATTTGTCGTCTGCTTCATTTTTAAATGTTGTTGGAATTTTTTAAAAATTGGTGAAACTGTTGTCTGGGTGTCAAACATCTTGGATCCAGATCAGACACTGAGTCACTCGGCGTCTGATCCGGATCCAAGCTGTTTGAAAAACCACCTCAGTCGTGACTGGCGGTCTAAGGGTTAACAAGCTTCACATAGATTCACTCTTCCTCACGTAGACATTCCTGTTGCACTCAATAAACACAATATTTACCCTTAACTACATATGCTGATTAATTTTAGACTGATTCACAAGGTCGAAATCTTAGGAAAAAGATGAATATCTACGCAATAGAAAAATACCAATTTTGCAGCGTTTTGAAAATACTAAGGGAAATAAGAGCATTTGCTCATTACAAGCATATGCTACATTGGCTACAATATTTTCAATAATTGACTGCTATAGAGGCTTCATTGGAGTAAAGAGTTCTCTTATTTGAGAAGTTATGCTACAATAATTTATTTGCTGTTGAAAGGGCTATAATTTATATCCTTTGTAAGACTGTAGCGTAAGAACATAATTGTAGTAACCTTTGCAAACTGCTTAGAGCTTGATCAGACACCGAGTAACTCGGCGTCTGATCAAGCTCAAAGCTGTTTGACACTCAGATTGTACTTATTCTACCAAATAAAGTTAAATAAATATATTTAAATATGAGCAGAGGACAAAAAGTGCAGACGAAAAAAAACGCAGACGACAATTGTCGGCCTTTCAAAGGATATAGGGGTCACCGGCTGGGAAAAGGGCCCTTATGGCATTGCAAACTGTGTAGACCAAGATTGATGCCATGTTTCAAACGAATCATCGGATCAGGGTCTTTACTGTTTGCAGTCAAAAAACAGCAGTATAATATTCAATCCGATTCAATCAATGCAGAGCATGGTCCGACAATGCTGGGGCAGATTTGCTTCTATACAGTTTACAATG
Source organism: Macoma nasuta (assembly GCA_032359355.1). Lineage (NCBI taxonomy): Eukaryota > Metazoa > Mollusca > Bivalvia > Cardiida > Tellinidae > Macoma > Macoma nasuta. The sequence continues at coordinate 6,823 of JAULCE010204635.1, read as the reverse complement.
CCTTCAAGACATTTTCCAGCCAGTGGCCCGTATGCACAACTCAACCAAATAACAAGCACACTTTGGTTTTTCAACGACTTAGATCATGCTTTGCCCAGAACTGGCATGAAAAATAAAACAAGAGCAGACCTAACTGCGTTCGTGAAATCCATGTTGGCGAAAAACTAAGGAAATACTTACGAAAGAGAATTATCGTACTAAGATAAGAGCGGGTTGTGAAACCGGGCCCTGTTCCTAGATATAAAAGGATATCATCTCGTTCAAAAGACGTAAGTGCCATTTGTCAGAAATGATATTTACGTTTTTTTAGAACGCAACATGTGTTTTGAAGAATGCTAGACCTTCATCACAAGATCAATAACAAATATCCTTCTTCACAAATCAATAAAAAATATCCTTATTCACAAGGGCAATAACAAATATAAGCGTATGACATAGATGCATTGCAGGGTGTAAACGTTATAAACTTACTTTCCGTAAAACCACTGTTATTTCCATCATTGTTTCTGTCCATTTTTAGAGTAATAATAATGCATACAAGCCATCCAAAAACAATACATGTAATCACGAATAGTGCAATAAGCGTCGATTTTTCGATTGAAATCTTGTTTCCTTTTCTGCTCCAAGCCGATGGCTTTTTTCTCTGTTCCATAATGGGAACCTGCAAATCCAAGCAGTCTGCATTTTGATCACATCTTCCCATGCTTACAGTAAGTGTAACACCTTTAGCCGCTACTAAGTATGCCGTTTGCTTAAGTTGGTGTATGCTTCGTCTTTAAAAACTTCGTTAGGATCGATTAAAATGTGAAGAATGTATTGCGTGAGTTTATAACAGCGATCATTTTACCTATAATCAACCCCTGGTAAAACGTTATGTGTGTATGTGACAATCGGAAATCCCCGGCTAAACTTGTTACCGATTGGTCGATTTTGACTGAACTCGTTATCGCAGAGAGAAGTGAATTATTCGATTGGCTTAATAATCCTGAATTGTAGGCAAGTTCAGACTTCGTGCGGAAGGTTTGACTGAGTTATATTAATCATTATCTGTAATACATCAACATCTTGAATTACATGTTTTTTTAAAGCTTTTGCCCACATGTAATGATCTTTGTTTATATTGAATAGATCTGAATTGAAGTTTGAAACTAGCTGTTTGCAATCGTCATCACTGTCGTGGATAGTTGGCTTATGGGTGGTGTTTGTTATGCATCTCGCGAAATGGTGTAACTGCTTTCCACCAACTGATCAAGCTTGGTAAAATTTAAGGCGTGTGAGATGTTGGATAGACTGCTCGAAAATAAAATAGCATATGAGGTATGTTTGTTTGTTTTTGCTGGGTGTTACGTTACTTCGACAGTATTTCAGTCATTTGGCGACGCTTAGCCAATTAGTAGTAGATAAAAATTACAGAGTCCGTCTGACTTGCACAGACGGAAACCTTAGTAGAACCTCTTAATTTCCACAAGCCAACATGTAGGCCTCTTCACAAAAAGATGTTTATCACTGGTAAGGTTCGAAGTTACAGCGGCGAGGGACCAGCTGAACTCAAGTCGTAGAATATAACCAATCGGTCACGAATGATCCCAAAGCATATACATATAATGAATTAATGGACTTAATGAAAGGGGGAATTCCGGTATCTATGCCAAAGGTGCGCCTATTGAGTAAAGGGTGTTAGTCTAATCTACAGGTTAATTTCAATTCTTTGGAGATGGTATCTACTTTAATCTGAGATTGTGCCGTCACACTGTAATATAACGCTGTGTAATATAACGCCGTAGATACGTGAAAAGATACAAAACATTGTTACATTATCCTCGCACCGGACCAACAATTAAGTCATATCACTACAATTCAAGAGATCTACTAGAATCATTTTAACGACGTTTAGAGTAGCAGCTGGGGATCGAACCCGTGATCTTCCGTTCGCAAAGTACTACTATTATTCAGTCACCAGGGCGATTTGTTGAAAATTGATAGAGAGGCAAATCTTATATAGATTCATATATCCTATGATGGAAAAATAATGCTCATCATGCCAGTTTTAAAGTCATATTTGCGTATTTAATCCCTCTTACTTTGACATTCTTATACAACAGTTAACAAAGGTTAACTTATATATCAGGTTGTAACGCTTATCCCGCTATTCATGGCTAAAGTGACGATGGTTCTTATTACAAAAAAGCTTGGATCCAGATCATACGCCGAGAAGGTCGGCGTCTGATCTGGATCCAAGCTGTATTACATACGGTCAATAGTTTCACATAATTTGAACGGAGTCGAATGGGGATTAGAATTGATGCAAGCCAGTTTTTGATCAGGCGACAATTTTCGCCGCGAAGTAAGCGTTAAGCAGAAGACAGTTTCAGGAGATGACATGCTCTCCGTTCTACATTTACTCCTGGATGAAACATGTTTATTGGCTGATATTTCGTGTAATAAAAACGCCTGTTGGTGCCTTTGTAGCAGACGATTATTAAAAACATTTCAAATTTCTGTTAAGTTAACAATTTTTTTTAAAAAAGGTCATTTTCATGTTGCCTTTATATTCATCTTTTACAACAGATGCTTTTATTGTTGCTTACATCGTAAATGCAGTAATGGGATTAACTCACACTCCTTATTTTTCTTATTGTTTTAGCAGTTCCTGGAATCCTTTAGATAGTTGTAATTCCTTTTATGGCATTCTATAGTACGACCAACAGTGTAGACTGTTCTGTTATACATTTAGTATCCAGTCACTTTTACCGAACTGTATCACGTTTAGTTTTCATCAATGCTCATGAACCGGTAAAAAAGAAGAGCATAGGATTTCGAGTATTTTAATATCTTTTGCCTTTTTCGTGGAATTCCTTTGATCTGTGTTTTCCCTGTATGGATAAGTCTAAAAATAGCATATCTTCGGTGTTCTTCGAAAGCGTAGTACGTGCCATTTCAGCGCATACGTGGTTTGTGAAAACACATTCGATTTCTACTTAAATCCATTTACTTCGCTAACATAAACAAGTTGTAGTAAGGTGCTTTTTGACGAACATCGATGAATGTTTTCAAAACCAAGTAAGTGCCGATTTGCCTAAATGGCACATGCGTAGTTTTTGACGAAAACCGATGAGATGTGTTAAAGGTATCTTAATCCCGTTTTCAGCGACACTTATTTATTTTTTTGCAACAGCTTGGATCCTGATCCGGATCAGATGCTTGGTAACTCGCCGTCTCATCAGGGTCCAAATTGTTGGCCATCTTGTCATTAATTTACCAAATTTGAAGATCATAGGACAATGTTTAAATATAAAGAAAACGATAGTTGGAGCAGACGACACTTCTCGAAGCAGGAAAGAATTCCAAGTATTGTTAAATTCAAAACGACCTTGATGTTTTGTTTATAGCACGGCATGAAGAGTGTCCGTGATCATCTATAAAGGCGCAACTCTATACTTACATGTAATTGTGTATAGCTTTATACCAAGTATTAACCCACTTTCCGCTACTAAGATCGCCATTTGCTGAACTTGTCGGCTGCTTTATCTTTTTTGAATTGCGTTGGAATCGATACAAATTTGAAGATCATCGGAGAAGGTTTAAAAGTAAAGAAGACGGTAGTTTTAGCAGATTACACATTCGCAACGGGTTCATGGATCTTGTTGTTGTGTATACCGCAGTTCTGTGACCCTGAATAATAACCCTGTTTCCGCTACTGATTGCTAAAATTGTCGTCTGATTCATATTCTTTAAATTTCGTTTGAATCAATTAACATTTGATGAAAGTATCGTACAGTTTTGATCCAGAGCAGACGTCATGCTATTTGATGACATTGCTTCATCTTTTTGCCATACGTTCGAATCGATTAAGTTTAACGCATTTATGCCCGGATTTATAAGTTGACTCGCCCAAAGATGCATTTCAGGACGTCTTTTATTCGCTGAAAGGGGGTTTCGACGACGGAAATTGACAAATCAGGGTTAAGCTTAAATGTGCATGATTACCGCAAACAACGTAAACCCGGATCAGAGGGCTCCTTCAGAGGCCCTCTGATCTGGGTCTACGTGAGTGCCTTGGTCCTTTTAAGCGACGATGGGCATACATGGGTTTAAGAGAGTATTGTGTATATGATGTGAGTTTCTAACGAGTCACTCAGCTTCTTATTCTGAACCAACGATTTTAAAAACGATAATTTCAAACAATTCGGGAAATAGACAATCTACTCTTAAGGAGCAGATGCTGCATTTCCTACATGTTTTTCAAAACAATTCAAACGTGTTGTTTACTTTTTCCTCGATAGTCATCCTTTTCATCGGATGATTTAATTCACAAATAAATTTAAAATTAGAATATGATAGACTAAAGTCGCGACGTCTATTTTTGCAAACTGTTTTGATCCTGATCAGACACGGATAAAATCGGCGTCTGGTCAGAATCCAAGTCTTAATTTGTGTAAGACATTTCGACACCAATATATTCCATCGCCATGGACATGTCGACATTGCAACCCAAGTGGTCATTTCAACCCTAGATTTGTATGAGACATTTTAACCCCACTTACAGTTTACATATTGGCCTGTTGATCAACTAAGTGATTGATATAGTGCTAATTGGTGTGAATAATTTTTACGCCATTGAAAAAGGAAGGCATTAACATACAGTGTATTACAAGTCATATTGACTTTCAAAGTTTGACGGACATGAACCAATAAGGGACGTCATCAAATGTTTTAAACACGTTTAAGTAGATCCGACACCGATCTTTAACTGTAAATGTGATTAAAGATCCACGCTGCTTCTAAGCATATGCGTGTTATCTTTAAGGCCTATACGTTTGGCATACATTGTAAAGTTAAAGAAACGGTTTATACCCTGATCAAACACTGTATACGTGGAGCAGTATAGATAACACCAGACGCTTTGTAAACTGTAAACACAGATTGTTACTTATTGAACTTAAAAGGACTGGGTATGTTTCCGAGAAATTTAAAACATAATAGAACCTGGTCAGATTAGCATTCGTACGAAGTAAAGACATTACCACTAGGCTATTACGCTTTTAGATTTATCTTATGTTGGTTCGTTGATATCAGTTGCCATAGCTAGTAGACGCAATTAAAATCTTGTTTTTTCTCCTTCATTATTGTTTGGCAATATTAAACTGAGACGTCTAAATAGTCGGCGACCTTTCTGATCGGTTTCCGAAGAAAAAACATATGGACTTCAACACGTATATGTATTACTTACAAGCAAGTACGTAACACACGCCCGTATGGCACCAATGATAAGGTGCTTGAGTTCGAAGCAGAAGGTTGTGAGTTCGAATCTAGCTCAGACCATATATATTTTTCGGTTATATTTTTAACAAAATTTGACCACTGTGTTAAATAATGTACATGCGCATCACACATAGCACGATGATATCGAAATTAGCGTTGAATACTTTAGATGTTTTACTCAAAACTCGTCTGCATATAGGATTTAACATGTCGTGTAAGAACTCTTCGCAACAATTAAAATCGAAAGAAAAATCTAAAATTGCCGGCATTTTAAATTATTTTCAAGCCACTTTGGAAAAGATCAATGGCACTTACACCAACATTCACACTACAAGTACATGTAATTAAAAGAAAAATCAATAAGTAAACAGAAACAGAAATTAGAAAAAATAAACATTTTTTGTCTGCATCCAGGATTCGAACTGCTACCTTCGTGATTGCAGGACCGCTGAATTAACCATTAGGCCGGTGGGACGTTTAAGTACGACACATTGCAAGCCATACTAAGAGTAACAACACATGTTCGAATCGTAATAATTCTCGAAAACTTACGAGGGAAGTGCCGAGGATTAATCTGTTTCTGGTTAATCTTGTCAGACAATACATGCAGGTAAAGCCTCTTTTGTATACCAACGGCAAGACGTTTCTTTGTCTTTTTATATCTTTATCATATCGTTTTCCATTGCGTGCAGTGCAGCTAGTGGATTATTTGAGCATATCAAGGAATCTGGTTCGATTTGCCGCCAACCAGTTGGTCCCCTTAGACGTTTCACCGACAGAACTTTTCGCCTCTAGTCGTTTCGCTCATGGTCGTTTCGCCACTTTATGCTTTTTTCAGTGTTTGCAGACCATTTTTCACTTTCCATTGATTTTGCAATGATTTGATTACATAAGATTATGATGTGGGGTGTTATTATAGCCTCCATTTCTGGATAGTGTGGTTATGTTTGTTTCACTCTTCAAGTTGTTTGATTGAACGCGCTTATGACTCGGGATCTTATTATAACCTCCATTTTCGGGTATTGTGGTTATTTTGGTTTCACTATTCAATTATTTGATTAAACACCTATATATGGAAGCCCAGGGAGACATTTTTAATTAAATATTAAATATTAGATATTGATACTTAATAATTTAATTAATAATTAATAATTAATAATTAAAACTTAATTGTTAAAATTGAGTATTTTGATATCTAAATATTATTTAAGCGGGAAAACGTGTGTTCATTCAACATGAAGGTGGGTCTGCTGAACTGCATGATGGAGAAGAAAAAGACAACTCAATAGATAGATATAATGCATTAGTTTTTATTTTGTCTACATCTCTAAAATGCCTATTTTTATAGAAGTAGATCTACAAGTTTCTTGAATTGAATTTCATGATGTGTCACAGGGTTGATGAATCTTTCACTATGTATAATAAACTATGTCAACGCATGGGTTACTTTATTCCCATTAAGTAGCTAGGTCCGGCTGATATGTTAGACCCCGACACAAGTCTGAGACTGTCTCTAAGCCCTGAGACAGGTTAGCACATTAGCATTTGAAACCAGATCTAT
>JAULCE010204524.1:0-11374 GCA_032359355.1 Macoma nasuta | reverse complement strand
AATTTACACATTGCTAGATATGTAAATTAAAATTAGATAAATGTTTAAACAAAGAACTAACATATTTTATTAGATATGTGACAAGTTCATCTATAACCAGCAGCGAATGGGCCTTACCTGGCTTCATTTCTAAATGAAGCCAACTTGTTTCAATACGGGTCACTAGTATGATACGGTAAAAGCTATCCGACGTGTTGCAGACAGAAAACGGGTAGGTAGATATGTACGATAAATGAATGCATTACAAGATAATAATAAAGTGTACACAAGATATGTATTATAATCATCTCTATCTACTGCTTGTTAGAATGACCGTCAGAAGTGATATGGCGATGAACATGTGTAAATGTTTGAGTCAATAAATACTGAACTGAACTGAACTGAAAAAAATGATACCGTACCAGCCATTTTGTAAAATACGATGACTCAAAACATACCAAATACACTTACCAACATCTTACTCTGTGTGATAAACGAGAGGTAGACTATTCTAGAATATTGATTTAAGGAAAATAGGATGAATCATTGGCGAAAAAACATATTATTTAGATATATCAGGAGTTGCCATAAAATGGTGTGATATGAATGTTTCTATAATGTAAATGTCCAACCGATTCTACAATGCGTAAACCCTTCGGTCTCCAACTTTGAAATATCTGCTGCAACTAAGTGAAGATCAAACAATGAAACGAAATAATTAACATAGATAAATAAATTGACTTTGACTTTCCCGAAATTCTTATTAGATCGGCGTCTGATCATGGACTGTTTTGTTTAACCCTTTTGGCGCCAAATTAAAAATGTCGTCTGCGACAAGTTTCAGATTTAATTTTTACGAAAAGAAAAAATATTATTGTAGGAATAGATTTAAATTTTCCAGAGCTCTGTTATAGACTTATCTATACTCACACGAAAAAAGAAAGTGTGCACTTGGTTAGAGGGATTTTTTTTATATTTATAGAAACAAAATATTGGCAAATTTGGTATCAAAATGTGCAAAAATGTATTGGCTACACGATGTTTTACTGTTAAGTTAAATTTGATAACTATCAGAACATTGTTTTACGTGTGAACAACGTTGAGGTGAAAAGTAAAAGTTGCAGATTTGTAATGGTTTGTAACTGCAAGATTGGCAAAAACTGCAAAAAAGCAGTTACAAAACATTACAAATCTGCAACTTTTACTTTTCACCGATGCGTTCATTGCTGAAGCGTATTTAAATAGGCTTTACATCACAATATAATCGTTATTTATTAAGATCGGCAAAAAAAACTGTTACAAAACATTAACAAAACGTTTCAAATCTGCAACTTTTACTTTTCACCCCTATGTTATTCACACGTAAAACAATGTTCTGATAATCAACAAATTTCAATTAAAAGTAAAGCATCGTGTAGCTAATGTATTTTTGCACATTTTGATACCAAATTTGCCAATTTGTTTGTTTCTACAAGTATAAAAAAAGTCCCACTAACCAAGTGCACACTTTCTTTTTCGTGTAAGTATATGTTTATTGCACCACATATATGTATACATGTACATGTAATTTTTAGTAGATTCATATTTGATAGACACAATTAAATTCTTGGTTTTCTCCTCTATCACATGCAGATAAAGCTCTTTTATAAATCAATACGCATCATTCTTCCGTTTATACATAACCTTATGCTACTAAATAAATAAGTTATATGTAATGCAAAATCGCACTGAAGATCGTAAAATTGTAAATTAAACAGTGAAATAGTTTATGTAACCCCTAGACACAGAATAAATGCATATAATGAGCACATTGCCAACGGACGGTGAGATACGAATCGTTGTATCGGACTCTCGGCGAACTTTGCGGAAACATCCGTCCGTCCCTCCGTACGTCCAGAAGATTTTGTATGTATGATCTAATTCTTGAAAAAGTATTTGTCCAATTCCCACTAAACTTTTCACACATATTTGTGACCATAATATCTTGATCAAATTCGACAGCCATGTAAATCATGTAAAGTCTTTTCGGAGTTACGGCCCCTAAATTTTTGTGAAAATATGGCATTTTGACAATGTGGAAGTGGGGGCATATGTGTCCTATGGACACATTTTCTAGTTTTAATATCAAAACAATGCGGTTGATAATCCTCTATGTATGTGTGTTTCATAACTACGAAACCATTATTCTATTACATACATATTCAATAATTCCAACTTGGCAAAATAAAAATAAAGAAATAAAGAAAGAGGTAAGGAGAATATAATATAGGCTCCGCCCAATTATTCCATTATATAACCCGAACGTCGCGTATGAATAAAATTTTCATTTTCAATCGCTTCAAATCACTACTTTTTATAAACTATTCAGTAAAAGCATTTTTTTATTTTTAATTTTACCCAAACTTGGGTAATTTGTATAAAAAGTAGTTGCAGCAAAGTGATATCGTCACTTGTGACGATAACAACACGACAGATATCAGATTTGTATATGATATAATTGTTTTTAGGTTTAAACAGCTAAGAAACTGTCCATTATGGTTACTGTGGTAGCGCAGTTATTTCGATCAGAAACCTATATGCATTTCATCATCATCAGAGGTCTCCGAATACTTATATCAAATAGAGACACTTTATGCGTTTTATCATTTGATATTATGTTAGATTATTTATAAATAAATTTATCACATGACTGACCACCTGACAGTGGTATAAACCGATTGCATAAATATCGTACGACACTCTAGTCAAATTACATAAGTATTTAAATAAAACATGAAACCGGTAGATAAACACGCTCAAACGCCTAGCGAGGTACCATCTGCTGACGTTTTGGATGACGTCGTTGTATTCAGGGCGTTGTTATGACGTCGCGTTCTTATTCCCGCTTTTTACGGCAAAAACCTATACAGATGACGTTTTGTCTAGAGTGTATAACTGTGAAATTTTCGAGAATTCCTCTTTATGTGATAAATAGAATCTTACATTCGTGTTAATTCCATATCATTTTTTTGAAACTCGTTGACTTAAACCATATGACACTCGCCCAGGCTCGAGTCATATGATTTTAGTCAACTCGTTTCATAAAAATGATATGGAATAAACACTCATGTAAGATCCTCTATTTATTATCCAAATGTCAACCTTAATTGTTTGTATTTGCGCTAAAAGTTGTTAGCCAGTGAACGCTTATAGGCACAATGTTAGTGCAGTGGCAATAAAATTCCATGCACTTTTAGAAGCCTCAGTAGCAGATTAGTTTTGAAAATACTTTGGGAAATAGAGAATTTGCCCGTAACAAGCGGTTCAATGTCGTTGTTTCCTTTATCCTAGATAATATCCACATTCATGCCATACTTTCAATGTGACTGAATCTGTATAAAGCGCATGGAGAAAATGGTTAAAGAGGATAAAATGTGAGCTTCAGGAATGTTATGCCAGCTATGAGCTGATTTATGTTCATTCTTTCACAGACATGTTTATATTGGCAGCAAACAGTCAAAACAAGACCAATGACCGATTTCACCATGTAAACATGTTATTATTAAGTCCAATCACTTGTCAACTATTGGCCTTGTGCCCTGTGGCATATATGGATAACAATTCAAGTTTGAATACAATTGCATGTGGTTATGACAGCACGAAGAAATGAAATAGTTTGTTATTCTTGATATGTGTTCGAGTCTAATATATGGAACATCAAACATTATTTCACCCCATGCATAACAAATAGCTGAGATTGGGACCAACTGTAAATGAACCGGGCCAAAGTTTATAAAATCGCAGCATGGACTCAGAAAATTAACCTATCGTCATCACTTCAAGACAAAACTTTTTTACAACTATTGTTGTATATACGCTCTTTGTATGCCAAATTCACAATCTGGTCACTTAATTGTTTTGAGCGCATGTTGTAAGAGATACCGGTAAGCACAAAGTTCCATTTTTTTTTATTTAATACGGGGATTAATCCTAGGTTTTATAGTTATGGTACCAGGTCAGGTATACCTGTACTAATATTTGGATCAGAGGTCTGCACCGTTTGCTTATAACAAATACGATACACTATTAGGAAATTTAATCACTAGTTTCTTTGGTTCGAGGGTACACGCCTCATCGACAGTAGTTTAGTCATTTCGTGACGCCCGGCTAAATACTAATGAAGGAAGAGCTCCAGTAGCCGACGTGTACCTACTGCTACCGGCGGATATCTGGGTTACACCACCGACCGGTTGCAATTCAGCCGGAAGACTTCCCACGTGAAAATTCGAACCGCCTAAGGCGGGAATCGAAGCCACACGGTGACGAGCTTAATGATGGAGAGTCGATAACTTTGACGAACTATGTCACGAAAACCCCTGTTATCACTATTCGAATTGTAAATAAAAAATTTTCAGATCCTCATTTTGGACCAGCTGTCACAAGAACAATATAAATTATGGCACGCCGTTTGAACAAGTATTCAGAGAACCTAGGTTCTCACCGAGAAACCTTGTTTCCCACTGAGAAACCAGGTTTCTCAATGAGAAACAAGGTTTCTCAATCGCCGTTTGCACAAGTAATTGGAAACCTGTGATCTCACTTAAGATCACAAGTTTTCCGTAAACGATGGTTATCAGTGGTGAAATGCACAAATATTATGAAAACGTGTGATCTCAAGTGAGAAACTAAAATTCTGGCTCGCCAAATGCACCAGTATTCAGAGAATCTAGGTTCAAATTGAGAAACCAGGTTTCTCGCTCCACGATTGCACGTTTTCATTTCTGGGAGACAAGGTTTCTATTGGACAATATTTCCGAGAGCCTAAGTTTCGATTGGTCGTTTTCGAATAGTGAAGAGTCGGAGTCGCAGTTGTAGTAGTAGTTGTCATATTAGTTAAAGTAGAAGATTACGTAGTAGTTGCAGTAGTAGTAAACTTAAGTTCAATAGTTTCAGTTGTAGGATAAGCAGTTGGAGAAGTAGTAGTAATCAAGATGTTGCAGTAGCCCTACAAGCAGGATAAGAAGAAGGTGCTTTAACAGTAGTTGGAGGAGTAGCATCAGTAGTAGTAGTAGAAGTAGTGGTAAAAGCAGTAGTAGAAGTAGAAGTAGTAGTAGAAGTAGTGGCAGCAGAAGTAGAAGTAGTAGAAGTAATAGTAGAAGTAGCAGTAGCAGTAGTAGTAGTGATGGTAGTAGTAGTAGTAGTAGTAGTAGTAATAGTAGTGTTATTTGTGAGTAGCAGTAGGAGTTGCAATATTTGAAGTTTTTGTGTTCTAATCTAGAAAATTATTCGCAGTTCTTTCAGTCTGTATAAAAGATCAGATTAGATCTGGCGTTTAATATTTTTTTTTATCTGTAGTCGAAATTTCGTTGCAGTAGCTATAACCTGAAGTTTATATTTTGAGTTTGAGCACGATCTCAGCAAGAGACGTTTAGGATAAGCCAAACCTGACCTTCAATTCACCAACATATTCTCAGACATATGACTCAAGAATGCACTCCATTCTGGAACGAAAGTTTTCAGTTGTTCTTAAATATTCGACATTGTCTGCAGAAACTCTGATCTGATTAAAATGTGGAAAATACATACCACCATTAATTAAATTGCAGAAAGAATTACGAGTCGTATTGTCGAGGCTGTCAAGTTTCAACATAATAGCCTGGCTATGGGTCTGGCGCCAGATTACAGCAGTAACGTCTTGTGCGGTACGGTTTCTCCGCCGTAAATTGAACCTGTATGATTTTAGTGTCGGTACAGAAGTTGCATATTGCTATATCAGCTACTTGCATATGAATTATTCTTATCTATATTATTCCTCTTTCTCCGCCATGAGTTAAGTGTCAGTGTAGTAGGTCGGTGTGGTAGACGGAAATTTGCTTATATTAGCTACTACATTAATGGTTTTATATTGTTTAGACATAAAACAACATTTGTATCCTTTTTTTTTTCCTTTTTCACAGCCGTGCAATGAACACGTATGATTTTAGTGTCCGTGTAGAAGTGGTATTGCTATATCAGCTACTTGCACATTAATTGTTTTACATTCCAACTACTATTGAGCCTTTATATTTACCTATATTATTCCTTGTGTTTCGTTTTAACTCACCCAGTATGGCTTTAGTGTCAGTGTAGTAGGTCGGTGTGGTAGACGGAATATTGCTTATATTAGCTACTACATTAATGGTTTTTTATATTTTGTAAGAAATAGAACCTCATTTGTATCAATACTATTCATATTTCTCCGCCGAATATTGAACAGTATGATTTTAGTGTCGGCGTAGAAGTGGTTTATTGCTATAACAGCTACTTGTGCATTATTTGTTCTATATTCTAACGACTATAAAGCCTAATGTATAATGTATTTTAATCCTTTTTCTTCGCCTTACCTTAATAAGTATGAGTTAAGTGTCGTTGTAGTAGGTTGCTAATTTTAGCTGACTAGCCATCTTTAACAAGTCATAATTTTCCAGTCTGATTCTCGTTTATTCGCAGAAACTTGAACCGGAATAGTGTGATTATTTAGTATCTTATTACAGGCTTATGTTAACTTGTCATTACATATAGCTAGAACCTTGTTTTCAGTCCATTTAAATGTCGGTGTGGTATATTACTATTTTGACTTGTTGGCGATTTTCATTGATTAATACTTTGAATTATAGCTTAGCCTGGTTTATCAAAATATCACCTATTTCTGCTGTCTTACACCGTAGCTTGGATTTTCATGTCGGTGTAGAATGTTGCTGATTTTGCCTTAAACTTTTCCCGATGTTCTGAACTCCTCATGGTAGCTATTATATTGGTGTCATTGTAGATGTTTCCTTATTTTGGCTTTCTTTCTTTTTGTATAATTGTTCATGTGTGTGACAGCTAGATCCTATTTTATCTAGATTATTGTCTTTTTCTTCACATTATTATCTCCAATCATTGTTGTGTCCCCCCGGTTTTACTTAATACATTGAAATACAGAGGCGGTTTAACAGCGTGACGTCATGGATAGCTCTTACGTGTGTTTTTGTTTTGTTTGTTGTCGTTGTAGAATTTCCCCCGTTTTATGTAAGCTTCTAGGATGAATCAGGTAAGGTGTGTTTGCATAGTATACAGGATCTTTCTTCTACTTTTTGATTACGTGTTGACTTGCGGGGACTCTTTTGATTAGTTCAAGTTACCTGAAGTTCAAATAGATGTCATTTCTGAACTTCTGATTATTCGAATGTTTAAAAATAACACTAAAACTTTGACATAATAAGAGTCTACGGAATGTTTGCAATTGCTTTATTGATAAGCGAAAGTACGAAAGGGTTATTCGATGCATTCTGCAACGGTTATGTTTGTTTGTGTTGTTGCGGTTTATGTCGCTTCGACATTATTTAAGTCATTTGTGTGACACACGGATCATTTCTGCTGGAAAAAGGCCCCCGTTTCTTTGTTTGTTTATTTTAGATTTTACGTCGATTCGACAGTAATTCAGTCATTTCGCGACGCCCGGTAATAACTTGTGGAGGAAGATCCCAAAGTTGCACTTACGGACAACTGGGTAGAAACACTGATCTTCCGAAAGCCAGCCGGACGGATTTCTCACATAAAGATTTTTCCCCTGGCGAGAATTCGATGTATACGTTCAGGCACAGGTGGGCACAAAGGTAGAACCAATAACTTCTACAAGTCAGTCGGAAAACTTCCCAACATAAATCTCCGAACAAGCCAAAGGCCGGGATCGAACCCTCGCGGTTAGGTGCTAAGTGAGTGTTAGTTGAAGGCTATAACCACCCGGCCAAGGGGTCGCCGCCCCTCGGCCCCCTTCAGCAACAGTTCCTTGTTATAGTGACATTACAACCATAGGATAACTCAAGTTGGAAAGCCGAAATAAGCGAAGCGACCGACTGGATTTCTTAATAAAATAAAAAAAGTTTTTGTCTTATTTACTGTGTTGGTGTAAACCATATTTGCCAAAGCCGCGTGAAAATCAATTGCTAATTAGCATGCTAGTAAACGCATTTCCTCATCTTTAAATCGCATCACTAGGTTCAGTCAATATAATACAGTCTTGGCTAAATCATTGTTTTTGTAATATCGCACATGTACAGATATATTTTGCATATATAATGGAACACGTTCATGGTGTCGTATGATTCTTTTGAAATCAGGTCGGCTTTTCTACTTGTCAGCAAAACATATGTATTTGGCTCCTAAGTAAGACCTAAGCTAAGAACAACCTACGGGAAAAGGATTTGTCCACATCTGTAGTAAAATTAATGACACTTTATTTATATTTAATTCATATGACCTTTAATTTTAAGATTAAAATTACTGTGAATTTAATTCTGAAATATCTACACTATTTTAGACTTAACACAGTTATGGAATAGTTTAAATCCTGAATAAAAAACATAATGTTCGCCCTAGGTGCTTTATGAATGCGGGCCTGGCAGGCTTGCAGGCAATCAATTCAAAAACCACAGGGATGGTTTTGCTCATTATTTTTCGCACGCAGCGCAAATTGCCGTCAGCACAAATAATCATCTTCAATACTTTCCAAAGAAGATTTTGTCTTCCACTTCTTTCAAAAATAAAATCCGAGTGTCGCATTTTAATTCAAATTCTCAAAATGCATCGCCGGACCGCCTTAATTAAAATGATTATTCACAGATGCTATGTCGTACATCAATGCTCCAGATTGCACGACCTTTGTAAAATTCATGGGCTGCATTTGGCATTTGCATTATATCATGATAACAACATGCTTTCTGAGAATCAGCTGTATAGTTTGCGAGCACAGGGTGTGTCGCCGATTAACTCTTAAGCGTCTTGTTCGGATCTAAACTATGTGAAACTTTGATGACTTGTCCATTCTGATTTTGGCCATCATGTTCAGTGTAGCCGTCCATGCAAATGGTATAAAATTCTGTATAAGGAAGATCGTTAAAAAGCAAGAAAGCCAAATCATATAGAGAAAAATTGCAGACACGGTTTTATTGAGTCTGTTCAAGAGTAGTCATTAGAGATAAACACTACTCACGCCACCTAGCGCCGGCTTAAATTCAAAACTAAAAGTGTTGAAATTCATGATCTCGAAGGACCAGAAAGTATAAAAAACCACTTAGAATGAAGTATGAAGATCAAACTACGCGAACCGTTTGGTGTCAGATGGATTTCATATAGGAAAAAGCGGTCCTGCCACTTTACTTAACGGGTAAATATTTTACTATGAAGTTACATTTTCAAAACAACATTGTCGACTGCAACATTTCAGCAATGCAATAGTGTTTTCAGGCGCGAACACGAATTGCATAATTCATTATTATTTAAAATTTCCAATCCAAAAACAAAGAACTATCTATCTTGCTTGAGTGAGGTTCAGGTATGTGTAGATTCAACTCATATGTCCGAGTTGTCAAGAAGATACATGTACAAGCTCTGCTGCAAGACTTTTATAGAGCAATGTGCGTGTCATGCGCTTGTGTACACAATAATAGCAGAAGGTCTGAAACTATAACGGGCAAACTTATTGCATGCTAAACCTAAACTACATCTTCTATGCCCAAACAAAACATGTTTCAGTTCATCTTCAGTTTTGAGTGTGACCCTTATCATGCATGTTCATTTAACTTGACCTAATTTCTGCAGTTTCATACTGGTAGCAATAGTATACATGTATGTACTTGCTAAAAATGGGATTAATATAAACGTCTGTAGCATTTTTGCTATGCAAAAAGTGATCCAGATTAATAAAAAATAAATTGCGCAACTCATACAACGTGTTTTCATAGAATTATCATGCTTGTTTTCCTTTACCAGTCATTATTTCTGCCGCAAACTGAGTATAAGGCCTATTAATGGTGAGTTTTGAAATACTTAATTGTGTGGATTGATCAGCTTAAACAATATCTCGGTTTGTTGTACAAGGTTATCAAAATAACTATTTCTCGTTTAAATGACTTCTTAGTACAGATAACTGATAAAATATCCCATTATTCTGTCTAAGCAATTGGTGAATTAAAACAACTGTTGATGTAAAGGTTAAAGACCACTTTCAGATTGAAGACGCCGGAAGGGAAACAGCGAATCAGATAACGGTGAATTATTCAGTCTTTTGAATTATATTCGTACTGTAACTTTTTTAGCGTAAAACAAAATACTCTTTAACGAGTAGCGCTGTTTTTGTTTCTTCATAGTGATCAAAACGTTGTACGGAAACATAGATTACCAAACACGTGATCAGTCGATAGTGCGTCATCGTGTACCCCTCGCCGCAATATTTGATCGAACGATAATCGGACTACATTTTACCCCACACCACAACATATGAGCAAACGATAATCGGACTACATTTTACCCCACACCACAACATTTGAGCAAACTATAACCGGACTACATATTACCCCACACCACAACATTTGAGCAAACTATAACCGGACTGCATTTTACCTCACACCACAACATTTTAGCAAACTATAACCGGACTACATTTTACTCTTAACGACGTATAGTCTGACAGAAGGACTAAAACAACTTTCTCACTCGACCATCGCCTTTATTCCAATGTAACAAAATATCAAGGTAGTAAATTATCCCATTTTTTTACATCTCCATCTCAAACAATCTAATTGAATTTTCAGTCTGGTCGCATGCGGCGGGATCTTAACTTAACTCTTAAACTGCGAGAAGCAATACTGCGCATGCCTACTATTTCGTCTGCTTCATTTTCAAACGTCACTTATTTACTTATTGTTTAGCAAACATATTGGTCAAGTGTCAAACAGCTTTGATCCGGATGAAACGCCGAGTCACTTGGCGTCTCATCCGAATCTAAGCTGTTTGCAAATAACACTATAGTTCTTGGTAAGCAGTGAATGGGTTAATTATATCAAAAATTTCTCTTCGACATAATAGTGCGAAGAAAACATCATATTTATAACTAAAAGTATTCGACGATTGTGAACAAATAACAAAAGATCAATATCGTAAATTATCCCATCTTTTTATATGGTATCTCGCTTGTCTTAAAGAATGTATTCGGTGTGACAAATGGCGGGATCGACGAATTAACTGTTCGACAATATAGCGCGAAGGAGCCGCTACCTTAATTATTCAAAGTCTTCGACCAGCAGGACACATCCAAAAAGTGAATACATTGACCAGACTGCTATACCAAGAACAGTCTGATCAGGATCTACAACTATGTATCTATAACAGATTGTTGTTAATACAATAAGATGTCGCAATCAATTTAGAATTATCAGAATATTTCCAAGATATTACCGAATACTTTGAGAAGTACTTTCTTGTCCTTCGAGATCATGAATTTCAACACTTTTGATTTTGAAAATTAAATACCGCTTAAACCGGTGCTAGGGGGCGTGATTAGTGTTGCATCTTTAATTACTACTCATGAACAGACTCAATAAAACCGAGTCTGCAA
>JAULCE010204413.1:0-11376 GCA_032359355.1 Macoma nasuta | reverse complement strand
AAGTATTTTCTTGCATGTTATATACCTTGCGTAGTGTCCGTAACTTTGTGGAAGTAATTTCAAATATGGTAAAAAAACCAATATGTATGCATATTAACAAAAACAGACCATGGATCGGGAGATGAAAAGCCTTAAGTATTATAATAAATATTATTATAAGATCCTATCTGAAAATTGAATTTTTCACCCGTGAGACACTTTTCAGCACCAATACCGTGTTTTAGCCGATAAGCAGTATATCGCAGAATCCGATGTAGTTACATACCTAGCTTACTGGCAATTGAATCTGTAATCGGAGGCCAATCCGATCGGTATGAGCTTTTCATATGAATATCACATTAGAGCCGGGGGTCAAAACTCTCAGAAACAACATGATGTGCTTTATTAAGCGCATTATGTTGTTCCGGAGAGTTTTCGAACCGGTCCATAAGCCTTATCAAACCGAATATAGAAACCGAATCGTCAGCAACTACATTATACCCAAAACTTACTATTTTGAACCATTATCCTAGCCTCGCTTTTCATTTGTGTTGTCAATTTCACAAACAACTTGTATCCTGAATCAAACGCCGAATACGTGGGCTAATCCAGGAAACATGGCAGCTTGTCTAAATCTACATTATTTGTAACCTTTTATTTGAAAAACGGACATCGGTTTGAATAGATTTTCGAAATGTTTACAATAGGTTCTTAAAAGTTAAAAGAGGATATGATATAAGTCCATTTATGAATTCCTCCGATAACACCTTAAACTAGAGCTTACTACAATTGACTTAAGTTAAGTTCATGGCAAACCAATACTGCTTGCGTCAAATCATATGGTACCATTTCAGGACAAGTTATGGGTTCTCATCTCATTTACATCGAGATTATGATATGATAAATGAATAAAAAACGTACAGTGATGTCTCGTTAATCCAGATACGTTTGTTGACTAGAAATATTCCGGATAAACGATATTTCCGGATTAACGAATAAACAGTGTACCCTTCAAATGCCGAGTTTTGACAAATATACATAAATTAAAAAGCTTCTACTTTTGAAGGTGAATTTCTAGTGATATATAGTATTGCAAACGGTGCAGCACCTGATCAGAGGGCTCCTACAGGAGCCCTCTGATCTTGGTCTACACTGTTTGCAAATGAAACATGATACCAGCAAACCATATCCGGATAGCGAGGTTTTCGGTTTAACGGATTCCGGATAAACGAGAATCACTGTATATCTATTGGGGAATACAATATGCGGTTTCCGTCAACTCCTGCACTGCCCCAAAATATAGTGTCATATGCAAACAGATTTTAAATGATGAAAGTATCTCGGCGTCTCATACCGATCCAAACTGTTTGGCACTTGGCGTATAATTTTTGAATATGTTAAGTTAAAAAATGAAGCAGACCAAATATTACGCATTCGCATAATTGTCGCGGCAGTGAAGGGGTTATACCTCTATTAGATGCCTGCAAGCACGAAGCAGTAGCCAAACTGTTGTGCAATCAGAGTTCGCACCTATATGGTTGTTTTCTTAAATATGTTATCCTTATTATCATAAAGCCATTGCGATAATATCAATTGTTTCCTTAAAAGTTTGTTGTTCTCGCGGTAAAAATTATCCCACATTTACTTTTGTTTCGTACAGTATGTGTAATGAGGATGTAAATAAAAAATCTAACCCAGCAAAGGCTCACGAGTTGTTTTTGGTGTGTTTGCCCTTATGATTCTAATCATATCACAAACAGTATCGTAACAGATCTGCCATAATATAATGAGCTGCAGTCGACATTCGAGGTGCCGACGTTGGCGAGAATATTCTATCAGTTCGAATTATCCGAAGTTCAAATCTTATTAAAACTCCTGATATTTCGAGTTATTAAAGAGTCACCATTACTTCTACACGCATCTACGAAGCAAATGAACCATTATTTAATTTAGTTGATAATTTCGTTAAAAGTGTGAATTCGAATCATAATGGTTTTAGGCTGTCTTTGAAAGCAAACACTACATTTGTAACCAAATGTACAGCATTCAATACAAGCATACCTTATTTATAACCTTGACATGAATGTTAGTAATATAATATAGATAAGTACTACCGTTCAAACTGTTAAGTTCGGATATAATAGCGGTATAAATCACTCTTAAGTATTTTTATACTCCATTAGAAGAGAATTCAATATTCTGATAAAACACATGGAATACAAAGTGTCCAAAGATCAACATTTAGCCTCGAATATTAAAACCATATTATCCCATCAAAATTGTAAAAACAGATTGAATTTCTTTCATGCACGCATAAACTATACACAATATTACTGTCGAATCCGTGGTGCTTACCAACGATACATAGTTGATTGCTTAGCATCGATAGTTTAACCCTTAACTAGCTTCAGATAAGATATCTTAACGTAATAAATCCCAGAGACGATTAAATATGTTTTGGTTATTCCGAAACTGTTTACTCGGAGCTTAAATTTGCTGCAAAATAGTGAAGTCTCAAATCAGACGCCGCCTTATAAGGCGGTATCAGATCTGGGACTGCACTATTTTCAACGGCGCATTTAGGCGACTACGGCGGTGAAATGGTTAAACTGTTGATTTCTTAGAGAGACGGGTCTCTCTTGTAAACAAACGTTTGTTTACATAATAATACGGAAGTCCAGCTCGGAAGACCTCATTTTATATCGAAAGGTCACGTGCTATGCATATTATGTGTGGTGACAACAAACTCGTGAAAAACGGAGTGTCACAGCGTACAACCGTACACGACAACATTTAATTCCAAAATTGAGAAGGTACGGAGAAAAACGGAATATGCATGATTTTTTTGACATTTCTTGCGACTTAATGTTCCTGGTACCTTTGACACAAAAAGTGTCCACACACATGAATGCTACATTAAAAAAAAACAGGAGACGTAAAAAAAGTTATTTAGCTAACAGTTGCTTACATTTGTAGCCTTTAACACGTTCCATCAGTCACACATTAGCCTGTTTACTTTTTTCATAATTGAGGCAAAATTGACGTATATGTTTTTTAAAGATGCCAATCGACTGAAATAATCTTGTGCATGTGACGTTATGCATAGAACATGACAATAAAAAGATCAAAAGGTAAGGTACCTTTAAATTCATGAATTAAACGTCAAATGCTAAAATACCGGGTTTTTGGACATGATGTTTTGGTTGGTTTACATTTCAAAGCTGTTCTTTATTCTTGTCTACTTAATGATTTGAAATTAACGTTCATATTTATATTTTGTGGACATAGAAATTTTTCGTTGAACAGGTACCATGAACCTTAACTCTGTGTTCATTTTGGAAATAGATGTTTACGCAAACATTGACGCCGATCAATGTAAGAGCCCGCTTTATGTAGAGGAGCGACTGTCTGAACAGCTTCAGATAGCTGCCGGAAAGTACTCGGGGCACTTCGCCGCAGATAATAAACAAGACATCGCTGACTTCAATCAATCTGATAAACTTAACTTTTTTGCCAATTTTGTTTCACGAGACATTCATTAACGAATCAGCACATATATTTGAATTACAAAAACACAAAGCAAAATCGTATTTTTAGGGAAAACCTACCTTTAAGAGTATAAACATCACAAAATGATATTCATTGTTACATGTACGATGAATATATTGTATACCTTCGTTATATTGAAAATCGTTGATTGTTTTAATAGTTCACTTTATCCAAAGTTCAAAATAAATTCGAACTTCGGGTAAATCGAACTAATAAAAATAGTTTCCCCTACTTTTGTAATATCCAACATATTATGACTTTGATTGAGATGTAAGTTTCGATTAAAGCTTTGTTTTTTAAATTCAAATTATTCGGGCTCGAAATAACGAGGTCCAACTGTATCTCATGGTTTTCTGTTTTTGCTTTGTCCTCGATTAATCAACCTTACAGTAGCTGTTGTAAAATAATGGCAATAACTGATCTTTTAATAATTGCATTATTATCTAAAGGGAATTATAACAAACACACGCATACAATAAAAAAACAAAAGGCATCACTTTGATACTGCAAACGTTATATTTCCTTGTTTTGACTAGCTCAATATGACACTCTTTCCACTAATCGCGGTAAAGCTTTCCACTTGACTTCTACAGATAAGTCATCGATTTTCGGTTAGCTTCCCGGTAAGAGCTACCAATTTCGGAGCCTTGATGATAATAATAATCGTTCAATATTATGTGTCAATGCCATATTGTGTGTATCTTTCCGTAAGGCTTGTTTGGTTTCAGATAATACTATGGGACAATGCAAACAGGGATGACCATATTGGTTTTCAAAATCAAGTGTCCATGTTTAACATACCTGAGCAATGATGGCAAGGTGCACTTGCGGTACTTAAAAACAACTTATTTCATTACTTTCTTCAATATCACGTTTTTTATATCGTCGACGTTCTTCTAAAACCATGTATGTGCCATTATTTGAAAAAACGAAGCATATGTGCATATATAAAAAAAACTGACGATTTGTTTATGGTAGATCTATGTTTAACAATAATACTCTAATGATACAACATCATGTATCAAGTGATAAGTAAAGGTTATTTTACCGTTGCCGAGCGTCGATTGATATTTGACAGACACCTGTTATCGACTGAAGTCTGAATATCAACCATAAATCCAATATTTCTTCCTTCTAGGTCTCGTTATTCGTTCAATAGGCTATTTATTGATCTAGTGGTATTTTGGTCTTGCAACAGGAAGGTGCAAACTAGTCAATATCGAATCTATATTAAAAAGTTTGTACACATTATATTTCCGATACCAAAGCACGCTATCTGATATTTTACATTTTGTACAAGAGATTGTTTCTCAAACTAATGTAAAAGAAGAAGGGGTCACCGAATTTTGGTATTGTTTGTGGAAAGTGTATCCGAAAAAGATCTTCAAAATAACCGAACTCTATTGGTTACGTCCAAATATTTGCAAAATCAAAAAAATTGAAAAGTGTTTGCATATCGGGCACCAGCATGTATTATTCTGCAATTTGTCACATACCTATGATAATATAGATCAACTTAACCTCGTCCGCATACTTTTTCAGTATCATACTAATGGCATGTCAACAGCTTCAGAAACTGTATATCCTTGTGAAGATATACTATAGGACGCCAAGAAAATGACGTTTCACGAATTCAAATGTCATTCCTCAATACGTCTTTGAGTTGACCATACTGCATTGCGGTTATGGTGAATGCCGGATTCAGGGCTCCGGATAACGTATGTATTTAAAATTGCTTAAATTCCTAGTTTTTCATCAAACCCTATGCAGTGACCAATCATTAGAATTGTCTTAAAGAGACGATTCTAATTGGTGGTCAGTCCATAAGGTTTTGGAAGGAAACGGTTGTTGACATGCGCAAAATAAAACCGGAATTCATTATGCTGCATAGCATTATAGTCAACTTGAAAGTCGTGTAATCTATCGTTGTATCAAAATATATAATTTCTGTTGTATTATTATTTCCTTATTACTTGAGATTATATAACAGAAGGAGAATTACCACACTATGCATTGCTGGAAATCGTATCACTTCACATTGCGTATTTATTTGCCGCCACAAACGCGACCTACACGGTGTAAAACGGTTACCAAGAACTACTTTCTATGGTTATATATCACATTCCTTTGAAAATATCAACGACATCTTCTATATCGATATAAGCCTTTTTCCACTGTTAAACATGGATTAAAGCCCAAAACAATGTACCCGTAGTTGATAACTGGATTAAATATATTCTGATTTATCGTTATGACCATAAATTATATTAATAATCTGTCACTAAATAAGAGGTGATCACCGTTTATAAGACCTGCAAATAGTGTGCAACGCAGACAGCAAATAGATTTTTTGTTAAACGTTTACTCCACAGAAGTGCTGTCTGGTACCTCTCTAGCAGATGACAAATGAAAATGTAATGGACAATGAAACATTTGCTCATTACAAGCAAATGCTCCTTTTCCTACTGTATACGAGTATAGTACTAAAATGGAACTATCATTTTACCTAGGTATCCGTTTGCCTAGATAATCACCATTTTCATCAGATACTCCCCTTTTTGATAAGTCTAAATATAGAATATGACATATAACCAATATTTTCAGTATCTGTCCGGAGTATTTAGACGTTCCGATGCAAGCCCTATCACCACTTATTGTGTGATAAATTAAGTTGGTACAATCCAATAGTAAGAAATGAAAAGGACATGCCAAAATGAAACTATGAAATACAGATGTTCACTTAGTGTCTGTGTCCGAGTATCTAGGGTTAACCCTTTCAATGTTTGTTACGTTATGCGAGACTCCGCCCATAACGAAGATCAATTGATGAATACATAGCACAACATGTTAGATTTCAAATCTAATCACTTTTTAAATACCTTAAAACGAAACAGTTGCCATGCAGCAGTATTGCGTGTGATAACTACGTAAATGGTTTGGAATGTTAGGAAACAAAATACTATTAGCTGTGATGATTAACAGACAATGTTAGTCTTGATCAGACATCAAACCCGAGACGTCATTCGTGAAACACGAGCACGGTCCTGCAGAAAAATGTGTAATCTACTCAAACTATCGTCGAATCTTTTTGCAAAAGCATCTAAACCCACTAACACTTTGTGAAAATGTTTGCAGAACAGATCGAATCCGAATCAAATGCCAGCCCCTGATCCGAATTGTTGATGTTGTACGTTTTGGTTCGGTTGCGGTGAGCAGGATAGGTTTTTTTTTTAAGTTATGGATTATACTTTCTATGTTTTAAACATTAATTGCATTTCATTCTCGAGGAAAGGGTAATTAATAGCGTCATCGACCTTGGAAAATTATTGTGTTTCCCGCATAACCAGCTAAAGAACGTCATCTCATATAGTGCCATATATCTTATTGTCGATTGGAAGCACATTTATGTTTAAACATGTACCTAATTGTGAAAAAACAAACACCATTGCTTTGTTGGTGATGCTATCGCTGGCCTATCTTTTTACAAACATTTCAAACTAAAAAAACACGCTCCATTGAATAGACAATGCAATGTAATTTAACAAACAACTGATTAAGATGTATATTTGTGTTGTATGATAGACTCAATTCCTTCCTCCCCCAGCTATATTGTGACCCAATAACATAGAAAGATTATGATGACAAATATGAACATCTAGGCAAAAAACAAAAGATACATTTTAAATGGTATAAAAATGATTGAAGGAAATGGAGCATTTGCCTATGACGGGTTACTGCTGGATTTTCTAATAAGTTTTCAACAGCCATGAAAAACAGAAGCGGCAAATGGCGCTTTTTTATGATAACTCATATCATGGTTATTCATCAGAAGCAACGCCTTCACAAATTGGACACACACATATATATATACTGCAGCAATAGGTTTTGCTTATGAACATTTCATTTGAATTAAACATTGATAACCTATGAGCAAGTGACGAATTTGGCTTGACATAAGATGCAAACATTCAATAAATAAAGACTTTATACAACTAAAATGCATGTACAGTCGACTTTCATAACTTTATCAATAATGTATTATAATATGCAGGTCGTTAAATATCGTTTAGCTCGAACTTTGGTTAGGTCGAGCTAATTTCGAGCTTCCCAATGAGTTCGAGCTAAGGAGGTTCGATTGTATTGCAATTTCAATTCCATAAAAAAACATATAGCTTGCAAAACGGTTGTCGATCTTCTTCTATAACTGCGTATGTGTCATTAATCACAAAAACACATGCGTTTTTTAGAAGATATAAACGATAGCATATAAAATCACGTACGTGTTGTTTACCAAACTTGCACTTACAGGCGTTTACAAGAAAATCAAATAACACGTTTCTATCAGTAAGTCAAAGTGAACAATCTGTGGTATGAAAATAAATCGACGATTTATTGTAACGGAAAACAAATCTTAGTCTTTTGTATACAATGTGAGAAGACGTTATGATTTTTGTTGAGATTAGGAAGACTAAATGATGATTTGACGAATATTTTCCGTCAATCGAATGCACATGTAGTTTTCGAATTTCACAGACAACAATAATATTTAAGGCTTGTTCAATTCGTTTTTGATATACGTGTAATATGGTTTGAAACAATAGTCTATTGCACGATATTGTTGCCTGGTTCGGTTAAAAATAATGGACGGAATGTCTTAAAAGCCCGTTTCATATAAAGCTATGTTCTTAGGAGGGGCCTTTGAGTCATTTGCTTCTAGAAATGCTTGGTTTATATACTACAGTTACAACTTTAGTAAAGTTAAAGATACATATTTTAACCAGCGATTACAATAGAACTGCTACTTCAACATGCTTGACCTCGAGTCTGATATGTTTGTTTATATATCTAATATGTCAAATCTGAGAAAAGGCGCAATCTGACCTATCCAACAAGTCTGAAGCCAAATTTGTGTTGTTATACACACAATAGTAGGACCACCAATTTTAAAGATGACCTTTCCCCTTTGAGTAAACATCAGACTGTTAACCGACATAATCATTGTAGACTATATTAAGATGAGGGTATATGACCAATTATAAGAACAGTATCGGATAAAGAACTTGGCCAGGGGTCTTCTCAATTGTTAATTATATAATGTAAAATGTAACAAATGTAACTTGGTAATACTTTTAAGTTGGTTGCGAAATAGGGTCATTTTTTTAAGATACAAAACAAATCGAACTTTGTCGCCACTACGAATTTAATTAAAGCTGTGTAGGTGATGCTATATTTGTTTGTTTTTTCGGATAAAAAGTATACGTAAGCCTGTACTACATTATCTGGTCAAGTGTATGAATATCAATGGCTGCGTAAATCACTGTGCGAGATCTGGATACTTAGTCAACACATTATTGACATCTTGCTGACGCTATGCATGATCTGACTGATTTTATGACTTACCTCTCTTTTCCGCTTATTTATGCCAACCGTTTTTACCGAGAACATTATATCCGTTGAAATATGTCTCTTGATATCTATATATGCAGTATATCTTTATCACTTTGCTAGATATAGCATTTAACTAATATTCACTGTCATCAAAACTGTTAAATGACGAAGCATCAAAATCTACACTTTATCAATTTATATATGACAATATCCGTATCAAAAAATACGTTCTCTAACATGCATTACATCATTATCTTTACCAGAAAATGTTTAATTATATGAGCCTATAAACAAACTTATTTCAGCCCCTTTTCACCGTTTTGTCATATAAACTTATATGCATCATCAGAGATCGATATGTTCTTTATCATTATCATGATATCGTTACCTGACGCATTAATTTTTCATGCGCTAAGTCCACAGCTTCAAGGCACGCACACGCAGTGTAGCCACTGATCAGACTATCCCCTTAAAAACAGTCTGAATAGAGTCTATACTATTTGTCTTAGTTTAAAAACGGCATTTGTCCTTTCTTTGGAACTTATTATCCCTCGAGGTAACCGATGTACACATGATTCGCTTAAGATTTCAAAGTGAAATCACTCAACGTATCTTAGCAGTGCGTGTGGTTTATATTGGGCTCATGTCAATTAACACAAGTTAGTTATTCCGACATGTTTACTTAAAGAGACCGATCAATCTATCTACATGTCATTATTCCTTAGACAATGCAAATATATTCTGAAAATCAATAGCATTCGGCTAATATTATCATTCTATGAAGCAATTCATTGTCGCTCTCCTCTAAATAACAGATCATAGAACAGCAATACGTATATGCAAGCAAGGCTTCAAGTCTATGACATATTTATTTGGGAGCTTGGCATAGAGTTATGTATATATGTATATATCAACTGTAGACATTATGTAAAAAATGTGTTGTATGATATACGTAAGTCGTTGGTTAGGTGTAACATTGCTAGACTTTGTAATCATAAGAAAAACATGTTGTTTACTAGCAGTGAACTGTGTAGAACTTGATTATATTTGGTATCATCGTCATCATTGACCATGCTATGAAATCAGTTTACAAAAAGCCTTACTAAGCCTTCCATGACCAAATGTAAAAACTGTCTGCACGTAATTTATTAAGATTATTTCATGGTTATGATGCAAGATGATCACTCAATAAAAATTAAGTAGTCAGATTCTACAATCATGAGGATAGATATCGACTTATCTAAGCGATTGCTGATCTTGGACTACAATAATTGACATGATGATTAAAGTCGCCTATGATTACAAAAGGAATAAATTAACACAAAACCACTTTCCATACCGACTCTCCATATAATCGATGATCTTCTAAAGCCATGCATCTGCCACAGTGGCCTATTGGCAGATACGTTGCTTTTAAAAACATAACTGATGTTCGACAAAATATAGGTAAGTACCATTTTGACGAATGATTCTTACGTGATTTTAATAATATCGTCGGTGTTTTTCTAAAATCACGTATGTGAAAAGTGGCAGAGATGTTGAAATATTGATTACCGACGTTATGCAATGACTAAGGCTTTGGCGAATAGAGAAATCGAAATCAAGCACAGTCATACACTTGTGGTGATTCGACACCTAAATTTGCGACTTATATGCGAAAATTATATGCCGCAAATTTAATCACTCGTACAAAATCAAATTTCAGGGTTTCAGGATATTTATAGATATCATTATAAAGAACCATAGGTTTCCCAATCATCTATTGTGAGGCTTAATGTGTTGTGTCAAGTTGTAAATGTCCTGTTCAGACTCTTCATAAAGCCGTCGTCTTAAATTGTACTACAGGGTTGGACAGTGTTATTAGTCGGAATTGGTGTCAAGGTGAGCTTTTATACCAAATCAATTGAAATTTGAAAGTAGACTTATGTTTATTTTGCTTAGATCTTTGAAAGTCACAAAAGTGCTGTAATATAACTAAGGACAATAATAGTGTATTTTACTCCGGACATGTTCATGTTCTCTTGGACAGTTTTATAATTAGCTTCATTCATAATCTTGGGACATCTTACGAAACTGAGTCAGCGTCCTCGGGAAATGATTGGCTATAGAACATTTACGTGCAGTATCATGATTTCCAGGGTTAACTTAAAATCAATATTTAGCACTGTAACAGGAATTGACCCGACCCGAAGCTTTGTCATTACGAACTGGGAATTATTCACGCAATATTGGATTTACTCTCAATTTGGTTTTACATTATTGACTCGGTGTTTAGGTTGCCTCACCAGTATTGCAGAAATTTCACAATTCATAGCAATACAAAATCCAAGACATGGTTTTAGCAAGTATAAAAGTAATTTAAAGGCGCTCCTGCGTCAAGGTTTATCACATCCAGAATTTTATGGTGATGTGATTTACAAACTTCGGAAAATAACTGGACATACCCATTTTCACTCTTTG
>JAULCE010204412.1:0-18873 GCA_032359355.1 Macoma nasuta | reverse complement strand
TTAGAATCGTTTTGAAAGGACAACTCTAACAAGTGGTCACAACATATTATGGTATGGTAAAGTAAAATTGGAAAATTAAACTAACGACGGATATTTAATACAGGGTCTGGAGGTACGTTGTAGGAATGTAGTAAAACCTGTTTCATTAACGCGAGCTATATTTAGTCCTGAACGATACTTTAGAATTTGACTTTTAAGGGACCGTTTCACAAAGCTTCTTAGTAAAATCTTAACTTTAAGTGAAAATTTCAAATGCAGATTTTCAACCTATTTTCAATTATATTTCAATGAAATTTTGCATGCTAGTGAAAAACATAGTTTTTCACAAGCATGCAAAGTTTCATTGAAGAATATTTTGTTAAAATAGAGAAATATGCTTTTGAAATTTTCACTTAAGTTTAAGATTTTACTAAGAAGCTTTTTGAAATGGTCCCCTGATCACTGTATAATACGTGTAAGTATAGCACACATCGACAAATATTCATTTTGAAAATTTCAGGGCATGCACAATGTCACTTCCATAGCTTGATACCAATAGCCTCGAGTTGACATCGTCAAAACATAGGCCGTATACATGTATTCCTTCACAGCTTGACAGAATCTCTGTGACCTTCCCGTAACGTATTTGTTCAATCAGAACAACATTTTTTGAACCAAAGCCTCCCACAGCAAAGTCCCCATTTCCACATACACACAGAGCGTAGGGTCCATCTAGAAGTTCCGGGGAGTTGAATGTGTCTAGGATGTTACCCTGGATGTCCAGCGCAGTAACACCCCTGTTGCTTGTGATATAAAGATGCTCACCATCTGGACTTGTTGCGATATGTCGGATACTGAAAACCTCACACTGGTCTTTATTGATAGTGCGTAATAGGGTCCCAGATAAGTTATATATATACACTTTACTGCCAAAATATTCTGTTATATACAGGCTGTTTTTGCTATAGGCTATGCTGTTACAGCTATGTTCTGTAGATATGGAGTTTCTCATGATAATTTCCTCACCGACAAACACGAATTGTATAGATTTATCAAGAAGCCCCACTGCCACCATATCTGCCTCTATACGACACACGCAAAGGGGTCCACTATTCAGGAGGCATTCAAATATGACCTCATATGATTCGTTAAGCTGTTTCAGTTTGAAGTTTCCAAAGTCAGCGACAATGATATTGCCACCAGGCATCTGACACATGCCGTCTATAACACATGTCTCCTTATCCCCATACGTTCTGACGCTAAAGCTTCTTTTATTCATCACTCTAATGTCTGTATATAACTTGCAAACTTCTTCATCCTCTTCTATGTACGTTCAAATCGAAGCATCTAAAATAGAATTATGATTATATGAGTCATTTGACTAGATCATGTGTAATGTTTAGCGCCTCAATGTCAACATTATAGTGATATCAGTAATGTATGATAAATGTGAATCCATACTTCTCCATCCCAGAATAATTACTTCTGAGTTACTACCATCCCTAAAAAGACACCCCCGATCTGCCCGGAATAAACAAAACACGAGTGTTATAGCATCCAAACTAGATGCCCTAAACTTACCATCAAAACAGTCATTTTGAAAACTGTATTGTTTTACATCGTATCTAGAAAACGACAAGGTATAACGCTCGCCATTTTGTAAGCAAGCGTGATGGACGATTTTCAGTTTCGACATTAATAAACCCGGCTTTATGTTTGTGAACACCAATTGCCGTTCGCTTACAAAATGGAGTGTCATACATTGTCGTTTAATACATACAGGCTGTTAAATGCAGTATTTAAAACGAGCGTTTGGGGTATCTAGTTAGGGTGTGTTGTAACACTTGTACATTTATAACTTGCGGAGAGGTCGGGCGTGGTTTTTGAGAGTAGATTTTCGGACTCTGAATATTTGTACTAGACCAAATGTACCTATGCGTGGGCCATATATGACCGAAAAAGGAGCGTAAACATCTGATGATCATGTGCACAACACATATAGCGCACTTTCAGGTCTTGGTTGGTGGCTGTTCACAGCATTTTGAAAAATGCGCCATAAACAGAGTGGAAGGGAATTGCTTTGAAGTATATGACTGTCTGCTTTGCATATTCCTCGGATGTCTATACTTAGATGATATGCACGACACATTTTGAGGACATGGTTGAAACATATGTACAATATTTTGACATTGACCAAACACTACGGAAGTTACAGATCGAAAGGCAATTTGGTAACAGATACATACAACTTTCGCCTGTGTCGTCGACTTAAGAACTTGAAGAGGGTAGCACATCACATTTTCTTGTGAAGAAAAAAAAGCCTCTGTCATTGACCGTAACCTTGGAGATACCGAACTTTATTATTTGTGCGATACGCATTAAGGCCATGTATGAAACTTGTGTACAATTTTTGAAATTTGGCTTTAGCAGAAGGGAATTCGCTAACGTAAGATAGACAAACTTGCAGACAGACATACGGACTCCAAGTGCCTAATAATACGGCCATTCGGGCCTAAAGAACCCTTCCATTTATAAAAGCTGTACCTCATAAATGTTAAACTTACCCATGTAAATGGACATGCAGTTTACGTCTTATTCCTTCTGGAAGTACGAGTAAACACAGTGACATCACTACATATATGCCTTATCGCGATTTAATCTGGAATAGCTGTCCGCATAAATTTTAAAATTGTTATGCTGTAATCTCTTTCTGAAATGAGTAACCAGGTCACCAACAGATTTGGATTTCGAAGAGAGACCGATATACTCGGCGTAACATATGGATACAATTGTTTGCAATAAATCACCAAGTTGTCAGTAAAATGTTAAACTGTATGTCTTCACCGTGCGTGTCTATCTGGATTAATACTCCTGTTAAGATATTGCTAGGTCGTTCATATGTTCTAAATCACGATATCAGCTGTGTACGATGTTCACCTGCGAGCTATTTATTCTTACCCAAAAATAAACCATACGTTCGTTCGTTATATGGCACAGATTGCTGACTACGCCATTTCTCATCTGCTGCACTTTAATTCTTTCGACGCCAAATTTCAATGGTCGATTGTAACAATGCATATTCTCATTTTTTAAACGAAACAAATGAATAGGAATAAGTAAATTGGGTATCCCTAAATACATATCATGAGTGTAGCAAAACAATGAAATCCGTGATCAGACACTGTTAATTTAGGCGTTGCCTGATCAGGGACAACATCATTTACAGGCGCAATAGTTAAAGAAACATGTGTACTGATTTCAGACAACGCCATTTACAGTTGCGCGTTAGAGCTTCATTAGACGCGCACTATTTAAGAAACATGTTTACTGATCTGGGACAACGTCATTTACAGTTACGCGTTTAGGGATTTATTAGAAGAAACATGTGTACCTCTCCATACACTTTGATAGGTATGAAGTCGACGAGGTGGTGATACAAAGCATGTACACATTAACATGTACATGAGATAGTCCATTTAAACAGTGGCGTTTTACTCTGTGTGATAAAACGGCTCCACAAATCTGCATTGTAAATTTTGATAACGTTTGTTTTAAAAAAAAAGCTATTTGTAAGTGTGCCTCGATCGAATAAGAGTCACATTATATGAGCACAATCTTCTTAAACGGTAAGGTTTTTTATTTATAAGCAGCGTATGTTGGTTCTGCACTCTTTGCATATCATACTCTATCATATCACAGCAACTAACCCACACTCCAATGAGTGACAAAAAGAGTTGGCATTGATCAGACGTGTTGTAAACATGACGACGGGTCTTGG
Source organism: Macoma nasuta (assembly GCA_032359355.1). Lineage (NCBI taxonomy): Eukaryota > Metazoa > Mollusca > Bivalvia > Cardiida > Tellinidae > Macoma > Macoma nasuta. The sequence goes on along the minus strand of JAULCE010204412.1, from coordinate 15,116 downwards.
TATTCTTTAACAATGTCCTGATGCATTTTATTCTGCGACACAAATTAGCCGCCGCTTTTCAAAGCAGCAACTGGTACGGGTTGACATGGTTACAAACTTAACGAGTTGGGTTCGAATCTGCTTTCACTAAACATCCAAATATGAGATCTTGCTCAATCTCAGAATATTTACAAATCATGAAATGGAGTGGTGCAGTGGCAATGCTATTAAGGTCGATATCTAAAGTTAAGGTAGCTCGATGCCGGAAGCCGCTGGTACCAATCTTTCCGATTACGTTGAGGCAAAGCAACAAAAAGCACCGGGAACCAGTCGCTTCCGGACGCGATGTAACTTAAAACCTTTCACCGCCATAGGTGACTCTAATCGACATTGCAAAAAAAATGAAGTCCCAGATCAGACGCCGCCTTAGAGGGCGGTGCCTGACCAGGAACTTCACTTTTTTGCAACAAAATTGCTTTCGAAAATTAGGGTTTCGGGAAAGTCAAAGTTTGTTTAATTATTCCGTTTAAATATTGATTCCAAACCTGTTACACCGGACAATTTCAATTTGAAGGCGAAATAGTTGAAATGAAATTGAACAAAATATCAGCTTGAGAAGTTTTGTGAAAGCCCGGCCTGATCTAAGTGAACATAGTTTGACGTGTCTATCTTTACAATCATTAGGATAAAAGTACAATAATAGAACATATGCCCCAGGCTACACGTAAAGCATCAAACAACAACAACAACAACAACAACAACAACAACATTTATTTAAGCAAATCATTTTATAACCCAACCATAGTTTCGCATACAAAGCGTCGACAGTATCACTGATATAAGATCACGAAACCAATACAGTGTTTTAATAAGTTAATGAGTACACCGAATATTCGATAGAAAAAAATATTTGGATATACTTGATTGGTTACAATTTAAAGGATCGATAATGCCCTCCTTAAACCCATGAATGATTGTATTTCTGCATGAATTTGTAGTGTTTTATAATAGTATCAAGCTTTAAATATGCTTATGTAATTTATAAGAGTAAACTGTAACACCATTACAGAAATGTCAATTTGATAATGAACAAGTTTTGGTCGAATACTTAGAAGATGATTTAAAACAGTATAACAACATAGTTGAATGTGGTCACAAAGTCGTCACCTAGTTCCACTCTAACACGTTTTTAATCTTCATTAAGTCTGTTTCATTATCTGATTCAGAATCACTGTTAACACTTTCACCGCCATAATTATGTGACTCAACTCGAAATAGCAAAAAAGTGAAGTCCCACCAGAGTTTGCTGTATATTCAATACCGTGATATACATTTTACGGCACTGCTAGATCTGCAAGGTTATGCGATAATAATTTTTATGAGTTTATAACCTTCTTGACTCAAGAAATTTGTATTTCGGAGAGCTAAAAGCTGACAAATGCAGTGCGTCTTTGGCAAGGTAATCATTCGGACGAGCCCCTTAATCTTTGCGCTACTATCATCTTGTTGAAACACGAATCCGGGTTAGAGAGAAGATCCTCTGGTGATGCACATTCAATCACCTAAAATGGATAGAAAAAAAGTTGCTATATGTTCCTCACAATGTGTACATTTAGTAAATTTGATATTCCTATCCGGCGGAATTGTCAAGATAAAAAGTAAATTTACAAATAGGAGTATATTTGACTTGATCCCTCGTTGTGACTTTGACATTGACCGTGGACACATGGTGTTTGCACGATAAACATAAAGTCGAACTTCGATAGATCGAGCTCGGTTGGCTCGAACGTATGCCTTTCGAACAATTTATTTAATGCAATTCGAACTTCCAGTGATTAAGGTTTTTCAAAATAGTCCCTGTAACTTCGAGCCAACAAAATGTCCGACTGTTTTTTTATGATGGTGACTATTTATATCTAAAAGTGTATAAGGGTTATCAGTCTTGTCGCCCTTTTATTGGTTGAACCATGATAGAGCGGAAAAGAAGTTGACAACGACCTATGATTCAGACATTGTCACTGGTTATAGGGACATGGATCTAACATGCTACGCAACGTCTGTAATGCTGAACACGTTTGTAAAATTATTCTAGAATTGGTCAATTAGTTAAAGAACTATATATGAGAATGTAGTTGACATTGGCCTTTGATTGTGACATTGACATTTATTGTATCAGAATCGTATGTGCATGCTTGTAAGATAAATTGAAAATAGCAACTCATATATATAGCTCATACATTTTTAAGTACAGATATTAGTATATAGTCGGTGTCGTTCTATAAGGACATAAGTGCCATTTTGACAAATCCTTTTAGATCGACACCGCGATATACAAATGGTTCTCTTTTTACTGTTTATACTATATTGTTTCTAAGTTTTATTCAACTATGTCAACGATTGTAGACTCTGGCATACATAAGCCTTCTGACCATTTTTTGCTCTGTTTGAAAGTAGTATCTTTATTTGTCTACAAAAATGAAGAGTTGATTCACATTAAAGTTAAAGAGCAAAGTAACATTTGGTCAAGTTTATTTCAAGCTTTATTTCATAAAAAAATAGAAAATGATATTATAAGGCCGGTGTCATGGAAAAAAGGATACTCGCACAGGACATGAAGTGTTGAGTTCCACATCGTTTTTTATGCTTCAAATACAACGTTTGGTCATGAAAACTTACCATTATTTTACTTTAATACTGGAGGAAAAGCATGTGTTCCCTGCAATTCTTAACAGTAAAGACACGGATATATTGCGGCTTGTTTGAGTATACACATGTTTGAACGAAATGACCAAGTGTCCATTTTTCCATGACGCTGGCCCTATATCTTGAACGCCAAAGAACAAAGACCCTGATAAGACGTCGACTTTTGTACTAGTATGATTGTAATGTCGGTGTAGAAGTAGCAATTTGCTGTTTAAGCGACTCGTATATTACATTCTTACGACCATTTAGCCTGCTCGCTGGTTTTCTCCAACAGGGTTAGTTAGCTTTTAGATGTGGATCTTGTAAGGTGTATTTGACATAGCTTGCATGATCTATTTCCTACTTTGCCTATGCATGCATGCTTAATGTTTAAGCTACTTTACCCATTTTTAACGGCAAATATAAAATATTTTGTAGTTTACCAGGGAAACAGATTAAAAAGGTTTGCTCTATGATCTTTTAAACTGCATTTTAATGTACCAAACGCATCTAAGCTATGTTCAGGGTATGACGTCTTAGACGAAATATCTTACAACAAGTCATAACACAATTGGAGCCGTACTTGAAGGTAGCTTCGTGATGTAATGCATAGTACTTGCAATATTTATACCAAAAAGGTTTATTGCAAAAGTGATTTATGATAGAAATGTCCCCAATATGAAAATCTACTTTGTATATTGACTCACTTGTCCGGCATCCATAACGATGATCTTGTCGCTGTGTAGAACGGTGTTAAGACGATGTGCTATTGTTATAACAGTACAGTCGGCAAAGCAGGTTGCTATGGTTTTCTGTATCATGGCGTCTGTAGTTGTGTCAATGTTGGCCGTAGCCTCGTCGAGTAATATGATCTGTAACATAAAACAGTGTTTACCCCAATCCCGCCGCGTTAAAATTGTCGTCTGCTCAATATATTATCTGCATCTTTTTCTAAATATCGTCCGAATTTCTTCAAATTTTCTAAACATATTGGCTAAGTGTCAAAATATTGGGATCGAGATTAGATGGCGAGTACCTCGGCGCCTGATAAGGGTGGATCCGAGCTGTCTGAATTATCGCCATGGTTGTGAATAGCAGGCTAAAGATTAAGATAAAACGGCAGGCGATTTTTATAACGGTACAGTTGGCAAGCCATGTCCGTAAGATTTCTTGCAACATTGCTCATGTAGACTAGTAAATGTTGGCCACACACTAGTTGTAAAAGGATTCATTATACATATCCTTTGGTAGAATGTAACGTAAAAATAGTAATTGTACAAACCTCTGCAAACAGCTTGTTGCTTGATCAGACGCCGAGTAACTGGGCGTCTGATCAAGCTCCAAGCTGTTTGACACTCAGATTGTACTAATTCTACCAAAGAAAGTTAAATAAATATATCTTATAAATGAGCAGACAACAACAAGTGCAGACGAAAATATCGCAGACGACAATTGTCGTTCTTTCAAAGGATATCAGTGTTCAGTAGTTTAGCTAATGTTTTCGAAATACATTTGGTATGCTTTCTGCTGTTTCGACTTTTGGTAAGTTATACAACTAAAGTTATAGGGTATTGTGACATATATATGTATAGAAAGATGTATGCGTGTGACGTTTAAATTGCGTTTCAGTCTGGAAATGTGTATTTTATGTATAGTCTCCATTTATTTGTTATTCAGTGACCTGAATAAATGAAACTCTGCAACGACGCAGTGAAACGTTCACAATACTACAAACAAGTGTGACAATGATAATGAATGATAATAATAACACAATCATTATCTTGCTTTTTATAAAAATACTTCTACCATTACTTCTACTACTGTTCAAATTGCGGGACGGTTAACTAGTATATAAACCCTTAGTCTGCCAATTGCGATCAAAGTAATTTCGTTAACCAGCATGAAACCGAATAAGATGCATGGTAATTCGTCTAAGCTGTTTAGCAACAGTTTCACCCAATTTCAAGCGAACGTGAAAATGTTCAGACGAATATTTCAGCAGACGTCAATTTTGGCCGCAGGGTATGTATTTAGTTGACAATAACACACATCGTGGCACTAGACATTGCTTACATGTAGTTTGTTACGATTTAAAGTGTTCTTTTAGAAAGATTAAAGCAAGCTTACTTTGCTACTCCTTAGTACGGCTCGTCCGAGGCATATTAACTGTCTTTCGCCAACGGAAAAGTTTTCACCGTTCTGCTCAACAATGCCGTGAAGTTGTTTGTCAAACAGTAGAATCTGTGTAATCAAACAAATGCAACTTGTCTCATGGAAAAACAGGAGAAAACATTTAATATATTCATATACGATTTTAAAAGATGCAGTTAAATACAAATCAGACACAGATTATCCGAAGCCGTAGTATATATATTTTTGTATGTACACGTTGCGTTTCATACATGTTGCGACAGCTCTCTTTCTACCAGTTTTATAAGAAATGAAAACAATTGAAAAAACCAGAATATACGTTGCTGTAAAGAGGGCAGTTTAAACCGCACGTCAAAGAAAAAGTATCTTCTGAATAGGGAAAGTATGAAGGAGAAATGAACATGATGATATTGACTAGTTTTGAAACATTTCGGCAAATACACCATTTGCTCGCTGCATGCAAAGTAAACCCCCTCTAATGCGACCACTTAAAAACTCCCATATGGGCAGTCTTAGAGACAGATGGTATCTGAATGCATGTCTGAAGTAATGCAGAAAGCTCCCTGGGGCTTTCTGCATTACTTTTGATATAAATTAAGCTACCTCCTGTCTTTAGGGACCTCCATGCTTCTTAATTGAGTGACCGTATTAGAGGGGTTTTACTGTATGGGCATATTATCTTCTACCCGTTATGCTTAAACATATCATCTGCTTAAATTATGTAAAGAGTGTTTTATATAGTAAAGGATTAAACATTGCGATCATGAAATGACCAAATGTTACAAGTTCTGCCATGAATTAGCATTTTATAAGCAGATATTCTCTAGGTCGCTACAACTCTGTAATAAACGAAGCAATTATATTAAATTTATGCCTCGTTCATTTGACAATGTTACTGAATATATTCTGCAAACCTTTTCTTTCATGTACACCTTTTCTAGGGCTTGCCATATTTCATCGTCCGAAAACTTTGAGAACGGGTCGATGTTGTACCTGCAATTTTCAAGTGTATGCATAGAGGCATATAGAGATGAAGCTAAAACTTTTGTTAATCAGCGGAGCTGGTTTTAGCAATGGACTCTGGAATGTCGTCCGGGAGAAATTATATAATCGGTTATATAGGAATTATTATACTTCGGTTTCACATACACGGTCGGGGTTGTTTTCGTGCAAACGCTTGTATACTTGATGTTGTCCAACTTTTGACCATTCTATAATATGAAATAGCCAGTCTTATGCCATTTTACACGCTTACATGGTCGAAGTGTCGGTTAATTCTCAAATAATGTGTTGAGAATTTGAACACAATAAGAATCAATCCGTCATTGCCTTGTTAGTCTCTCAAATATTTCGGGTTGCATACCTTTTTCTTATTTTTGTTGTTTATAGTTTTAACCGAACAATATACACCCTAGTCTGGAGACAAATAAAGTGAAGTTTGTTCTCAGGTCACGACAAGCAGCTTGCAATGACAGTATTCCCTGCTAGGCCGTGATGATTAGAGAAATTATGATTTTGTGACTATCATGTCATTTTCACAATGGAATGCGGAATAAAGTGCTTTTATGCATTTATATTTTAAGGCGTTGTTTCCAGGTCTTGGTTCCCTGATGAAACTATAAAGACAGAATAATATGAACAGGACTTCGAGTAACAGTGAATGAGATCAAGATATATTCACACCGGTTGTGTCTATATATTACTATACACTTATCTTCTGTTCAAGTCTTCATATTCTCTATAAGGCCTACTTTAAGGAATGTGACTCCCTGCGGAGCTTTTCATTAAACAACTTGCGGGGAACACTAATCTCCAGGGCCCATTCACCCGTTATATGAAATCCTCTGTTTACTGGTCCTCAGGAAAGGCAGTCCCTAGACTTTGATTGGTCAATACGGTGTGTATTGTCCACTCTAAGATAATGCTGACTGTGAAATACACAGGTGTCACCAGTCAGTGTTAATTTCACTGAACAGGAGTACAGCATTATGCCCTTCTTGAATCAGTTTAGGGGGTGGGGTAAAAAATGGGTTAAACTAAGTCTTTTAGGAGCTTATTACGGACTTGAACGCTACAGGTAATGTATGGGTAGGGCATGCTTTGAAGAAAAGGGCATAATATTGCTTTTACTAACAAAATTCAAACCACTAATAGCGAATTGCATCTCTAATACAGTGTATAAGAGTCTTTACTGCTGGATACTTGTCAGATCAGAAAGAATATGACGCTTATGATCATGATTATATTGCTATTTATGTGCGTAGATCTGTGTCGATTGTGTTTTTAAAATATCATAGAAAATAACATTAATTTCATCAGAAAACAATTTCTGAGAAATTATTTGCGTTTGTTGTCAAAAATAGTTATCGAATGTTGATTGTAATAGCTTCGCTGGTTTTCAGCACTTCGGTGCTTTGATATTTTTTTCGGTGTGGTTTATGGCCAATTTTTATATGGTGGTTAACCACTTAACGTTCGCGAAACAGTTCGTGTTAATATGTCACATAGGTATTTAGTCAGTCGCAACTCGAATATTTTAATGAAAACCAGACAATTACCTTTTCAAGAAAAAAGACGTGTTAGTGCCCTGTACTGCCATCACATAACTAGTTTGTAAAGAAAAAAATGCGAATATGTTCACGAACATGTTCGCGAAAGTGTTCGCGAACATATTTGCGAACCTGTTCTCGAAACTTTTCTATTTTTTTATATGCAGTCATCTTAAGATAGGGTGTGGGGTAGGGTTTGTGACGAAATTATCTAAAAATATAGTAGTACTAAACGTAATGAGACCAGGGTCTTCCCCGCTCATGGACATTCCTGTTTTGAAGAACAATACCTGCAAAACAAAATGTGGACTTTTAATGAGTGCTGCTGTGCGATTTCCGACAACAGAAATTGTAGTTCCTGTAGACCCAGATTAGTTGCCACTGTAAAATTAAAACGCTATTCTCAATACGCTTTCAAAGACTCATTCACATTGAACAGGGCAAATATCTAAGAAAAGGGAAAGTACTTACTCCTAATAGCTTTGAAAACATCGTGGGAAATGGAGCAAATGATGAGCAAATGCTCTATTTCCCGCAATGTTTTCAAAAGTGATATAATATAGAGGCGCATTGAAAGGTGTATCTATGGAGTAAGAATCTCGTGACATAAATGCGGCCCATAAGTGAAGAAGTCAGCCAAATATAGAATCTATTTTAGATAACTAGTATCGCGAACACGTTCTAGTTAAATAACAGGTTTCTTGATAATTTTCTAGTTAAGTAACATGTTTATTTTAATAACTGGTGGCAGTTTAAGGCACTAACAGGACACAATTCGTGTTAAGATATGTATCTGATATTCATGAAAATATTCGAGATTTCACATTTTAGATAATTATGTGAAATACTAACACGAAACATTTCGTGAACGCTAACTAGTTAAATAATTATGTAACATATTAACACGAACCTGTTCGCGAACGCTAAGTGGTTAAGTGGTGGCAGAAATATGCCACCATACAGTCCTAAAGCATCACCGACCATAGTTTTCGTGTAATGAAATCAATAACAAAACAGATTGTGTTTAATATGGTGTTATTCAAGAGCATTGACAATATTATGGGGGAGTTTTAATTCCGGCCGCATTGAAACGATTGTCAATATGCCATTGTTTATCATTATCAAACAAAACATTTAGCACAAAACTTAATATTCCCAGTGTTACACATCTGGCCGCGTTGTTCGTACTTTATTTCTACGGTTTAGCACCATATAGAGCCACTTGTTACTTGATCAATTAAATGCAATGTTTTTCACATTGCATTTATTAATCAAGTAACAAGTAACAAATATCTTAAAAAAAATAAAAAAAAATGTTAACATGTGTGAAATGCTCGTACTCCGCTGTTACGTAACTCTCGCGAGACCCGAGATTTGTAACTGCCGTTAACGCCTTTAAATGGCGCCATTTATATTCTTGATAACGAGGAGTCATACAGATGTATTAGAGACGTTTGCTGCGATTACACATTCGTGTCTATAGATATTCATTGAGATGTAGATGTAATAACGTTTTGTATTGGGTTTTGTGAAAATCTGTCATTTAGAATTAGACATATTGGAAAAATTTATTCACGTTTTGCCGAGAAATAGTGTAAAAATTTAGATCGCAGCAGGGATGGGGTAATTGAAAAAGGTAGTTTATTAATTAATAAACAAATGTTAAGTAATTGGGACTAATTGATAATTGACAAAACATCAATATTTTTAATTGGTAATTTAATGATTACTTGGAAAATTTTGAGTAATTAGTAATTAAATTTTAATTACTTTTCAATTACTCAGTGATATTCAACATATGCTTTTATGCTTTTATATGTTTTACCTTTACAAAACAGTCTTTTGCACTTACAACTGTTGGTTAAGCCTTTATTCCATATGCTACTTAAATACTCAATCACCATGAAAGTATATGATGAATAGGAAGATTATCTTAGAGAAAGGAATATACAATTTTGAATAGCTTTAAAAAAAATGTGGAAAATGGAGCATTTGCCCTTCAGAAGCAAATGCTCCAATTTCCACAAGGTTCTCATTATTCGTCTGCTACAGAGGAGTAAAGGATTAAATTGTAACAAGTTTTTACCTTACCTATTCACCAAGCTTATGATAATTTTGTTTACAAAAGGTGTTGTTCACACATAAGTGTGTCGGGTCTACAGTGTAAAATGTGTTACATTTTTAAGATCCATTCATATCATCCTTTATAGATATATCAATGCCAATTAAAATAATGTAATCTGCTTTATTTGAAAGTTTATCAATGTCCCTCAATATTTAGCAAACTAAATTAATTGAAACAAGTTTGATACTGATTAGTCAATTAACAAACAGTGCAAACAGGTGTAAAACATCTGCCCCAGGTAAGCGTCTTTTCAGCATTGCTGGAAAAGTATTCAGGCCAGATAGATGTAGACTCCAGATAGATGTAGACTGTCTGATATTTGAAGAATTGGCAAAGTAATGGTAATTTAATTAATTACTTTATCAGGTAATTGACCCCATCACAGGATAGCAGTATGTAATACTGTTCCAAATATGATAAGTACAGAAACGTTTTTCTCAATTTTCCTTTAATAGATGTTTGCATTCTATAAGTTAAACTTTATATAAACTTTGATATGATATAGACTTAAATATTTTAAAGTTTGATGGTTTTTTCTCTCTCTCCAAAATATCAATTATTTTGACTATGATGATAATGGTCATTTCATTGATCGGTCAAAAAATCAGGATCGGTGACCTATCATTGTAGTTCTTATTTCAACTAGTTATGGTATGTACCGGCACAAAATGTAGTAAAAAGACATTAAATTATTGGGGAAACAAGTATCCAAACTGCAGCAAAAGCCTTTAAGAGAGAAATAAATTGTTAACGTATCACTGGAGTCAACAATCTGTCAATCAAATATTAGTTTGGACGCTAAATTGCATCAAGTGATATCCGGCTTACTCCTCATGCATTTAGTCTTAAGACGTTATTCACGATTGTGATTTTAATTGCAAACATCTTAGATTCGGATACGATGCCGTTAAACTCCTGATTCAACCTGTTTTACGTTTCAGAAAGTAAGTTGACCATATATTTTGAACCAAAAGATGACGTTATAAAAAGGAGACGTCAATAATAGCAGCCGACTATAATTCGTATCATAAGCTCAAAAACATAACTGCATTATATAAAGAAGGCAGGTATCTTGGTGTTGCACTAAGGTGGCGTATTATAGTAGCGGTTTAAGAGTTAAGGGTCCTCTGATACCGCACGTGTCGGGTTTGGATGTTTCTTGCACCTGGATACAATCACTGAAGGTACATGGACCACGTGATTATTTTCTGTGATAAGGTATCTGGCTCGGCTTTTACTAAACATCTCGAGTCGAGATATTGCTAAAACTCAAAATTTCAATCTCAAATATTGTCTTCAATTTTATTACTATTGCATTATTATTTTGTCTGTTTCAATGACGACAGAAAAATTTTAGTGCAGTGGCAATAAAATGCAATGATATATCCAAGGTTGAAATTTTGAGTTTGAGCACGATCTCTACTCGAGACGCTTAGTGAAAGCCGGGTCTGAAACTCGCACCACTATTAAATACTGCATGTTTAAACAAGTCATATTAAAGTTGATAGAGTATTGATTCATAAACTGTATTTTTTTCTGTGAAATACCGCAAATTCTTTCAAAAGAGCGTACTTTCGCAATTGTAGCATGTGAGAAGTTCCTATAACATTTTATTCCAGATGAGATAAAGAAAAGCTTATCTCAAAAGAAAACGAGTGTCAGATTCTTTTTATCACACATTTAGAATTATGTTCATACTGTATCAAGTCAACTGAAAGCGGAATAAAACTGTAAATAACGTCATGGATTGTGACGTCAGTCAGAACTTTCTTGTCTTACACATGTATAAGAGTAGGACATTTGTGATGGTTGTTTTCACAGGGAACAACGAATGTAATAGCTCTTAATATAGTTTCAAATATACGAATATATAAAATGTTAACTTTGCGGTCAGCCCTCAGTAGCCGATGCTACTTGGTGTGGTTCTTTAGAAATATCTAACGTGAGATCTGTCAGAACATCCAAAACTACCGGCGCCGCACCACCTACGCCACGACTTTATTCACTTGCTTAAACAAGAGGCAAATAACAGAAAACATATGGGTTCCTTAATTACATAGTTTGTATATATAGACACATTATTAATAACTAGACGTCCAAGCCCAGCTCAACAATATACTACAATCTCCCGTTTAATCATATCATGTCAATGTGGATATATGTATAATTATGCATATGAGGAGCAGAGTTAATTTTATTAGTGAAATGTGAATTATAAAGTGTGTAGACCCTAAATAGACACCTTAATCGGAAAAGGATTGAATAAGACCTTTACATCTTCACTATGAGAGGAGGTATCAGTGTTTGTGTCATAGATTATTGCTCGTTGTTTACTTGTGCATTATATGCAAAGAAAACCCTGATTGGGCACATTTATGGGAACGCCACCGGTCAGGTTATTCACTCAACAATATCAAGAATATAGATAAATGTGTTACTTTGTTGTCTACAACTGCTTATGATATTCACCAGAGCCATTTTTCCATACGAATTTATTTTCACCATGTCATTTAGAACAAGTAACATCGCGGATCAAGATCAGATAATGCCTATGCTAAAGCAGGCAGATCTGAACCACCCCATCGTCCGACTTCTACAACTGATATCTATCTTGCTGAAATACACCTTATGATCCTAGAAAAAACATATTATGGATCTATATGTATATTCCAGAATTATACAAATCTTACAAAATTGAATGGCACCAGAATAGACACCCTTCTGGTGATGTCTGAAATCCGTTTGTGCAAGATCTGACCGACATTTCTTAAATCAATACGTGTAAACTATATATATGTTCATATTGAAACAAGCCTACCGCATACTACCTTTGAAACTACCAACCTAAACATTAACTATTCGTAAAAAAAACCTAACTTTAGCATAATAAGGTAATTACGACCCGTCACTTAAAACAAAAGAAAACTTTGTGCCCCATTACATCAGTACTATAGATAAATATTGGCATACAGTCATTACATCAAGTGTATTGTTACTTTGTTCAGGTGCCTGAGGTCCTACTTTTTGAAAATATCCATCATTTGTTATCGTTAAGATTTCAACACACTGACCACTGGTTGATGTGTATGCTGAAAGTCAGACATTGTGTAAGATTCTGATATGCAATCAATAAATAGTTTTTGTTGAAAACTTCGTGTAACAATGAATGGATATTTAAAAAAAAGGTCATCGGGTACCTTAATGAGTTAAAATAGACATGATTTAATTACTATATGCCAACGTTCATATGTGAGTTGATTTTAATGTTTTGGTTTGCGGTAAGCTTGTTTCAATGTTTTTTATGGCTGTATTTGAGCTCATATCTTTAGACCCTAGTTCAGAGGAGACACTTACACAGGATGAACACCCTTAAATATCCGTGCATTTCATTACAGACTGCCTTTCCAGAAACGACTCTGGTCTTCCTGATACATCAGCGCGATGAAAGCATGCTGGATCATATCAATAGGCATTTATTTTGTCATTTTCCGCCCTATCTGTGTGTCAATTGTTGATGTTGGAATATATAAGTATTGTCCGTATACAAACTTTTGTACACAAAATGCACTCAAAATTCTAGAAAGTGACAAGGACCCCTGCTGTTTACCATGTTCCTGCAGCGCTAAATGTGGCGTCGTTGATGTTTGCTGTCCGGACGCAGAAAATACCACCGAGAAGTTGGCGAAATACATATGCAGGGATCTTCAGGAAATCCGAATAACCTACCAAAATGCTTCATATACGCCATTTGTACAAGGTTTCTCTGACTATACATTTAGTTATAATGTTATCGATGGCTGTCCGTCAGAGGTCCTGACACAACCAGAGTATGCTGACAGCGTTTCTAACTGCTACAACGCAAATGACATAGAGTCTCTAATATTTGTTACTGGTGTATCGTCTGGTTTAACATATTTGAACCGATTCTGTGCTAATTGCAATCAAGAACCTGACCTCATTGAATGGAAACTACATCTGGCCGATTCACGTTTTCTTCAGTCTTTTTTGAATGACTCGGATAGAATCAGTGCAATACTTAGTACCGGGAGACTTACCCCCATTCCGCCTACACGTGAGATTGCTTTAAAGAATTTGTGTTTTTCTAAGGCTTACACAATTAACACATGTAATGTTACAGGCCGCTGGGATTATTATGACAGAGATATCGAAATAAAATGCAATGAAGTCAGAATAACTTACATAAACAAAAAATACCGTCACGGGTTCGCAAATGTTTATTGTTTCTTATGTAACAATCGTAAGGCTCGGAAGTTTAAGACGAAATGCGAAGAGCTAGATGTAAACGCTGAATATTTTTTTAAAAACGGAGGGGTGAAATCTGGTTTACTACCTGAGTTTAGTGCTTTGTTGGTTTCAAAGCCATCCGTGCTTGAACCAACCATTTGTGGCAGCGGGGAAATTTTTGATCCATTCCGTGTAAGTACAGACAAGTCCCGTTAGTCCAGTCACTTCGGTTCTTAGCTCTTAGTGGCTGGATAGTGAAGCGGTCAGACTGATGAAAATGATAGTTCAGGTATAGTCAAGCCAGTGTTAAGTGGTCACTCTTAAATTGAGACATGTATTGTCTTTAAGACAGGTGGTCGCTTCATGCAGAATGAAAGTAATGCAGAAAGCTCTTGAAGAGCTTTCTGTATTACTTTCGTTCTGCATCATGTGACTCTCTGGCATTGACAATCGCTATGATACATTAATTGATGGCCGTTATAAACTGGTTAGACAAGAACTGCTGTCTGGGTAGTGGGGGAATCGGATTAATGGATATAAGGTTAACGAGACTCGACTGTACATGCATGTGTGAACGTCGAGTTTCAACGGTTAGACATCTCAAACAGTACAGCGTCGGCGACATTTCGAAAATGACGAAACTCAAAACACCTAAAATTATTTAATGTTCAGTTTAGAGAGAGTGACGTTCCTATCATATTGAAAATAACAATAATAACCTTTTTATTTAAGACATACATCAGAAAAACAGTTGATGATGAACTTCTTTTCAACGAGGCCTTCACATGAAATACATACGTTCCTTTGTATCTGATCAGTGACGTCACTCTTTGTAACAGTTTCACGGGTTCGTGTATTCATGTATGTCATAAGATATGCGTATCATGTGATGTAAAAGTCAATATGCGTCAATATTATATGAGATGTTCCACGAGTTCTACTTATATTATTGCGTATATAGTTTATTTAACCCATTCAATGTTATTAGCGACTGAAGTCGTAGTTGCATATATTGTAGTCCCAGATCAGCTACCGGCTTTGCTTAACTGTGTCTAATCGGGGACTTCATTCTTTGTCAGAGTTTTTAACTCAATCAATCGTTCTGTTTCACTAGTGAATTTTATCTTTCTGCCTTGATTATTCGTGTACACTTGTTTGTTTTTGTATAGATATTTGTAGTTTGTTTTAATACCGCATGCTAATTTGACAGGTTGTTAGTAGTAATAGGAGTAGCAGTAGTAGTAGTAGTAGTAGTAGTAGAAGTAGTAGTAGAAGTAGTAGTAGTAGTGGTTGTAGTAGTAGTAGTGGTTGTAGTAGTAGTAGTAGATGTAGTAGTAGTAGTAGTGGTTGTAGTAGTAGTAGTAGTTGTAATAGTAGTAGTAGTA
>JAULCE010204301.1:0-11377 GCA_032359355.1 Macoma nasuta | reverse complement strand
ATATTTCTCTATTATCAAATGTTATGCATATCATTAGAAATTAGCCCATCCTTCAGTCCTATGAGGACTTTGATTAATCTTTTTACGTGCTATTGAAAGAAATCTTGAGGTAACTAATGCGCGTGTCAATATAGCGGCTACTGTGTACTCAATTACACGCAGTGATGTTTGCGGCACGCGCCGAGGTGTGAATTTTGTCAAGAGGCCCAATGAAGTTATAAAGAGGAAGAAGAAGAACAATATTTTATTTGACTTAAACTATTACAGTTTCTCGTCATATAAACACATATATAGAATACATACAAATCTAAATGTCTCAAAGGTCAAAGTAACTAAATGTAAGATCTCACTATCATTTTCTCTATTAAATATAATCTAAATTCCACTTATGTGAGGTCGGTCATCCTTTATGCTTTAGTTTCTAAATTGTCTTTTTTCAATATAATCCTTTCAATTTAAACGATATGTTTTGGTGCTGTTTATTTTTACTTTTTGCCGTTTGCACATACTGTCCAGACTCGACGCCGATAACCTTAATTATGTAAATATTGACATAACACACTTGATCATTTGTGCGATTTCCAACCAAAAGGTTTTTCAAACAGTGTAGACCAAGATCAGATGCCGCGTCTCTGACGTGGCATCTGATCTCACTGTTTGAAACTATACAATAGTTAAATAATATAAAAGTAATTCGAACTACTAAAATAGTCATGACAACTGCGATATAACGATGATTGACTGTATACGGAACACCCTTTGAATATGGGAGCGTTCTTAGATACAAGACGTAGAATGTACACGCTGGTCCGCCCTTATTCCCAAAAGTTGTTGTGTACTAAAATGCTAATCTGGTTGAATTTTGAGTGGCATATTTTGTGAAATAATGGCGTTGGTGTTCTTCATAAACCACGTATCTGCCCCTCTTACGAGGCCACTTTGGCAAATAGTCACTTACGAGGTTTCGGAAACTTCATCTATCTTTCGTCAAAAACACGTCAGATCGATTTTGGCAAATGGTAATTTTTGAAGAAATCGTAAGTAGCCTTCTAAAACCACGTATGTGCCATTTGTTTTAAATAAAAAAAAAAAACGCCATTTTTCAATTGTATTGAACTCAATGTAGGAAATGGAGCATTTGCTCGTGACGAAAATCTACAAAATCCAACTTTCGTAGACTAGTTTGTAGATTGTGTATCTTATATTATTCAGTGAGTTTTGTATTGGTACTGACGTAGCACTCTCGCACATTTTCAACAAATAAATAAAAACAATGAATTATGTACTTACAACACTAAAAAAAGTGCATTTTCTGGATCTTTTATCAAACTAATAGTTTTAAAACATTAAACTAAGCAGAAGGAAGGTATGAAAAAACCTAGTAAAAAAAACACCCACTTACTTTTGCTTAGTTATACCACACAATAATGAAAAACACTTTTTTTAAAAAAAATAATGGATATAAACCACTTCTACCAGATCGAAAGTTGTCTAACTTAGAAAATTAATTGTCACAAGTGGGTATTTAGCTCATTATTATGCTATGTTTGACTTCATTATTCTAATCATTTACAGGGTGCATTTGTTTGTGTTGTTGTTCATTTTGATCAGAAACACAATTTTGTTGAATATTGGCACAAAACTGGTACCATCAGATAGAATATAAACTAACTAAGACAACAAATGGTCACACTATGACTTTTAACCTAATAACAACATCAACATGAGCATTTGTAAAGCCTAAGGAATTCCTTAAATGAGTTAAGGGACAGTCGAACTGAACTTCCCTTTACATTTAAGGAGAAAATCGACAACCCTAGGAATTCCTATGGTTAAGGAGTTTTGTGAATACCACTTCAGGAACTTCCTTAAGTTTAAGGGGGAAATGGTCAAACCTAAGGGAAATATTTCCCTTAGGAGCTTTGTGAATACGGCCCCTGGAGTTAGGTAGATATTATGCCAATGCCAACATCTATTTCTTTAGTTCATCCGGTAATAGTTAGTCGTAATTGGGAGCTAAATTGTGCAGATAACTTCCTTCAACATTGTCAGGTTGCAGATTCACTGTTTTGGACTTAAACGTTCGAGATTGTAGAACTGGCTGACACATAATCATTAACAGTTTAGGTCAGGGAATAGAAATTTCGAAAAGTGACAAACCCCTAAAGGCGCTTCTATGGAAGAAAGGGTGCCCGATGTTCACAAAACAATCACACTCATAATAGTAATAGTGCGGTGGAATAGGATTGCAAGAAATGCCTGCACATATTTGGAGGGTTCTGTATGTCCTATGAAATACTCTTTGTGTTGTAGGAAATATTGTTGCGTTCAACAAAACAGCGTATACATGACCGGGCTCAGATAACGGTAGCCATTAGTTACAGAGACGCTTAGAAGAAAGGGTGTCCGAGCATACTCATAATAGTAATAGTGCGGTGGTATTGGATTGCAAGAAATGCCTGCACATATTTGGAGGGTTATGTATGTCGTATGAAATACTCTTTGTGTTGTAGGAAATAATGTTGCGTTCAACAAAACAGAGATACTATGGCCTGAAAAGGGGTCCTGTAATCGAAGTAAGGTAGTGAATGGCAAACTAAGACGATGCGTTTGTTCTACAATTGTCTATAACACTACAGCGTTTTGGTCAGTGGATCTTGGCGATGTGTATTTCTTGAAGGGAATACGAATATATCGAAACGTTTTCGAAAGAGGTAAGTAACAATTCAAATTATTTTACAGTACTAGAAAAATACCAGCGCAAGCGAGGGGTAAAATACTGAATCATTGAAACGAAGCTGTTGACGTTTTCAAAACTTTTGTTAAACAATGACTATAATGCATGACATATGTTTTGCGCAATTATTCCAATATGACTTAACACTTGATTTCATAAATACACCTTTTATTAATCTTTCAAACAGGATAGAGCCAGATCAGACATCTTCTGTAGTAACTATTTGGTCTGAGATGGCCCTGTTTATCAAAACAATCAACAAAAATGAAAAATTTTGTCTCTGATTTGGTAAAACTAACCACATTTGCATGAAATCTTTGAAAAATCAGCTTATCCATACGCAAATTGAAAGGCAACGTAAAATATTCACGGAGGAAACTTTTCCATACAGTCATAAATAAGGAAATCAGGCCCGCCCTCTTGCGGCCATGATTTAAAGACGTCGCCATGGTTTAGGCAATTTGGATAGTGGGTCACCTATAGATTATTTCTACCGAATATTATTGAAATTTGATCTATGATTTTGGAGACGAAGACTTTCAAACATCGTTTTGGTTGCAATGGCAACCAGAGTTATATGTTCAATTTTGAAAGGGTCGTCTAGAGACGTTTTCTGTCAAATAGTATTGAAATCTGATCAGTGGTTTTGGAGATTTAACATGATTTTCAAAGTTTTTTTCTTTACTTATTAATGCTACACCAGTTTGTATATAACCATTGAACAATATTCTCACATTTATTTCTGTCAGAAATGGTTCTTTTCTAATTCAATATCATGGTGAAGTCACTATTCAACTTCTTTGAAATTAACTTTTGAATTCAAAATTAATAAAGCCACGAGTTGCGAAATCTGCATCGACTTGCTATGCATAGTTTTCTTGCTAGCCGATCAATATCACTATTTATTTGATGATCCACATTTATGATTTAGATTTCATCATTGTATTCTTTTTACAACATAAGATATCTTCTTGAATAGATATCAAGCCATGCTCAAACACAAGCTATGTCGCTTACGGTGATTAATACCCAATACACAGTATTTTAATCTAAAAGTGCACGTTTTAATAATAATTATGATCAAAGGACCATTACATTGTGCAAATTCCGACCGGAACACCATAATAAGTTGCACATTTCTTGTGATGATAAAGTTTCCTGAGCAGATTCATATAATTCAAACCAGTGGTTGTAGAGAAATAGAGCGGTCAAGAGTTTTAGACAAAGGACCGTTTCTCGTCCGGCTGGAACACCATAATGATATGCGGATCTACTCTTAGAAGTTTAAATAACTTCCATCCAGCAGTTGCTCAGCAAAAGCGCGGACAATAAGTATCATCAAATGTGAAAAATTATCCAACCGGAAATGAATAACACTTTGAGCGTCTCCTTTTCACGATAACTCTTTCATCGTCATAGGCGACCAAAGTCCACATTGCAAAATAACAAGACCCGATCAGACGCCGCCTTGTAAGATGGCGTATAAACAGGGGCTTCAGTTTTTGCAAACAAAATTGTTTTGAGTTGGCGTCGGTGTCGGCGTCAGCGTTAGCAATAGTTTGTCCGGAGTATAACATGAAAACTACTGCATGGAATTTTATGAAACTACATGTAATGACAAAGCTCAATGAGAGTAAGTGCAGTGCAAAGGAACCATAACTCTATTTTGACTAATTACAGGGTTATTGCCCTTTGTTTCGTTTGTTAGCAAAAGTTTGTCCGGAGTATAATTTTAAAACTGCTGGATGGAATGTCATGAAACTTCATATAATGACAAAGCTAGAAAAGAGGAAGTGCAGTGCAAAGAAACCATAACTCTATTTTCACTAATTACGAGTTATTGCCCTTTGTTACTTTTTCTTGTCCGGAACATAACTTGAAAAGTACTAGATGGAATTTAATGAAACTTCATATAATGACAACGCTTAATGAGAGGACGTGCAGTGCACAAGACTCATAACTCTGTTTTGACTAATTACAGAGTTAGTGCTATTTGCTACTGTTTCTTGTCTGGAGCATAGCTTGAAAACTACTGGATGGAATTTCATGAAAGTCCATATAATGACAAAACTCAATGAGAGGAAGTGCTGTGTAAAGGAACCACAACAACCTTATTATTACTATTAACAGAATTAATGCCCTTTGTTACTTTTTCTAGTCCAAAGTAAATCTTGAAATCATACGATGGATATTCATGAAACTTGTTTGCATTATTTTTCTTATTGCTGTCCTCTGACAGCTTTTGTTTTATTTCTTCTGTTAATATTTTCGTTAAAAATTTGACCCAAAACCAATTACAATCGACATGTTGAAAGCTGGGGGCAAAAGGTTATTCCAGTCAGCTGTTGTAGAGAAAGAGCATAGCATAGACACACGCAATGGATAAGAATTATTATCAAAGGGCTACTCCGTGAAAAAATATGCAATCGGAACTCTATAATGATATGCACGTCTCATCATGATAATAATAGCATCATGTAACGTTTTCCTCGGACATTCAACGGACAATAATTATGATATCAAAGAGCAATACATATGTGAAAAAAAGGTATGACCGGAACATCTTACCGTTATACGCATGTCATGTGGGTGATAAAGCTTCCTGTAAAGTTCTGTTGAATTCAAACCAGCGGTTATGGATAAAAACAATTCAAACAGACTCAACTCCGTGAAATATCATCCAACAGGAACAGCATAACGATATTGATGATAAAGCTTCAAATAAATATTCATAAAATTCAACCAGCGGTTCTTGAGAAATAGCGTGGACAGGAAATCAAACAACTGAACGACTGACTGACCAACATACCGACCGACATAGTGACTCCTTTATCCCCCATTTGCTTTTGGGTGTATAAATAACAATAGTTTAGCACTGTTAGCATATCTATGCAAAAAATCTGCATGAAGACCAAAGTGGAAAAAATGTTTGGAGTCAAAGAAATAAAATGAATCCATTAGTATCCTCCGAAAATGAGATCATATAAGCTAAATCAATAGGGGAACAGGTTTGTTATTTATTCTGTGACTATTTGGTTGCATCTGGAAAACCAAGATGTCCAGAAAAGCAGCGAAGCCAGATCAGCAAAAAAGTCCCTCGCCTGGCTAAGCCATGAGATCAAACCAGAAGCAGTGTGGACAATGCGAACAACAATTTAAGAATAATCAGTGTTCTATGAACTGTAGTGTTTGTGCTTTCAAGTTTTGTTTGGATTGTAGCAATGTTTCTGGTAAGTTGTATGAAGTGTTAAGAAATGTTAAGAAGTGAGACCACGCCGAATCTACCCTTCAACTGCGATGGATGTGTGCGTCTCTTGCCAAAACTTACTGAAATTGGATTGCAACTAGAATCCAACTCCAAGCAGTTAAGGGAGTATGAATCAAAGACCTTAAAGGGCAGAAACCAAAAAGTTCAAAAGCGTGTTCAAATTGAGCTTGAGGAATTTAGAGAGTGGGAGGAGCGAATATACAACGTGATAATTCACAATATCCCAGAAGCAACAGGTGAATAAAAGAAAAAAGAAGATCTCGAAAAGCTGCAAAATATCTTTCATGTCATAGAATGTGATGATGTAGTCCCCAAGACGTTTGTCAGGTTTGGAAGGCCAGGCTCCACTAAGCCTAGATTATTGAAAGTGTTTTTGGATTCCATTTCATATAAACATAGACTTCTGGGGGTAACAAAACTTCTCAGAGAGAGAAATGGTGATGGGGAATTGTCACATGGGTGGAGTAACATCTATATTACACCAGATCAAGTAAACAAGAAAGAGATCAAAATAGGGAAATGAGGAATGAGCTTGAGAAAAGAAAGAAAAATGAGAACAACCAAAACCTTGTCATTTACAGGAGTAATATTGTAGACAGGAAAAGCATTCCAGCTCAGGGGAAAAATAGGAGCAGTGGAGATGGGATCCAGCCTTTTCCTAGCAAATCGAGGTAGTTTGGTAACCTCTGACCATGTACATAGTGTTCATGTTAATGACGTTAATGTTGATTTTAATTTTAATTATTTTTCAAATGATCTCATCACTTCTAGTTAGACTACAAGGCAAAAACTTAGTGTTCATACAGCTGCAGTTACATGTGCTCATTCAAATGAAGATATGCATAAGTCAAGTTTTAAGTCAAGACTGTGTTAATTCTTCTGTTAAAAGTGATGTTAAAGTTTCTAGTCAAGACAGTATTGGTTCCTCTATTAATAATGATGCCAGTGATGCCAGCGACAATGATACACTGATATACTCAAGTCATGAATCTTCTAATTGTGATGTAAACTTTACAGAGACTATAAATAGTGATTTATATATTGCAGATGTTATTATTTACAAAGTCAAGTGTTTATACACAAATGCTAATCAGTTGAGGAATAAGCTTGACGAACGAAAGTTACAAATATCATTGGAAAATCCAGATCCTTTTGTTTTATCACTGAAGTATTACCTAAGGTATTATGTGATATTTTATGCTCATCAGTATTGTAAAGTAAAGATAGTGGAAGAGGTGTTATTATATATGCAAAGTCAGGTATGAATATATTGCCAAATAATCACCTGAATTCTATTCATGATGATGCTTCCTGGTGTAACTGGATTATTGACAATCAGACTATAATTATAGGTGCTATTTACAGAAGCCCATCATCTCATATTCACATATTAAAATATATAGACTTCTAAGTCTGGCAGCTAACAGTGGTATTAGAGTACTTATTACAGAGGACTTCAATATGAAAGACATCAATTGGGCACTGTATACAATTTGTCATGGTGAAACTCATCCTGACCCCAAATTTATTGAGTGCAATCAAGCCAATTTTTGTTTCAACATATTTCTGAGGTTACACGGGTTAGAGAAAATCAGGCATCTCATATTTTTGATCTTGCACTGACAAATGATGAAAATGACATTGAGGAAATAACTATTTTACCTTCTCTGGGCGTAAGTGATCATGTAACTATATCATTCAGCTACTTGTTCTCTTTTAAAGAATATCACACAGGGGGTTCAAAACTCAAATATGGTAGATGTGATTTTAAGGACTTTTCTGAGGAATGGAATGACATAGACTCGGGTGAATAATTTGGTGACTGTGATATAAATGGTATGTGGGACATATTTACTCGCCATTATGAAGACTCGGTAGACAAAAATGTACCAAAAGTAATACCTAAGAAAGGCTGTAAGCCAAAACCACTCTGGATTACTAGTGATTCCCTGAGATGTATAAAATAAAAAAACATGCATGGTCACGGTATCAAGCTACAAGATGTCCTGCAGATTTTGCAAACTATAGCACATTACAAAATGTTATTACTGAAAGTATTCGGTCAGCAAAACGAAAATATGAAACGAGGATTACAGCCAAGGCAAAGACTGAAAGTAAATATTTCTGGAAATATGTGAAAAGAAGGATATAAACTGTATCTCATGTGACAAATCTTATCAAAGATGGTGGGTCTACAACAAAGACTGAACGGGATAAAAGGAGAAGTGTTAAATAGTTTCTTTGCTAGTGTTTTTACGCAAGAAGACCTCACAAATGTTCCTGACTTGACTGATCGTACCTTTCGTGTTCCCCTTGAAAATATACAGTTTGATCAAGATTCTATTGTGAAAATTCTACTTGGACTGGACGGTGGTAAATCTATGGGTCCTGACCAGTTGAACCCATTACTATTAAAGACAATGACTCAAGTGTTTGCAACACCATTATTGCTAATATTTCAAAAATCATCACCTGGTAACTACCGGCCTGTAAGCTTTACATCCATAGTTTGCAAATGCCTAGAAAAGTTGATACGTGCTGCTGTTATTGAACACCTATATAGAAATAATCTCATATCTTGTGCACAATTTGGTTTTCGCTCTGGCCGTTCCTGTGTTCTTTAAGTACTAGATGTCATGGAGGACTGGTCTACTTTCAATGAGAACAACAGTTCTTGGGATACAGTGTACTTGGATTTTGCAAAGGTTTTTAACAGTGTACCTCATCAACGTTTACTGCACAAGCTTTCATCATACGGCATCAAAGGCAATCTACTATCATGGATCTCATATTTTCTATTGAAACGCAGACAATATGTATTGCTCGTCATGGCAAGATGTTTTAAGTGGTGTGCCCAAGGGCAGCGTCCTATGATCATTACTGTTTTTCATATAAAGGACCTACCTGAATCAGTCAATAGTACAGTTAAGATATTTGCTGACGATACTAAATAATATTCTCAAGATAGAGATTATAACACAATTCAACAGGACCTGGACTCATTATGTAGTTGGTCAGATCAATGGCAACTAAGTTTTAATGTTGATAAATGTAAAGTCATCCATTATGGCAGCCAGAATCAGGAACATAAGTACTCTATTAACTCTGTAAATCTGGAATGCATCTGAAGAGAAAGATCTAGGTATAATATTTCAACAAAATCTGAAGTTCAGTAGCCATATTGCCTCAAAAGTTAACAAAGCACATATCATGCTTTCAATAATTGTGCGTTCATTTGATTACATTGAAGAGACTAATTCCTCATGCTTTATAAAGATATGGTTAAACCACATATCGAATATGGAAATACTATTTGGTACCCATTCTTGAGGAAAGACATCATAAGTGTTGAAAAAGAGCAGAGACGAGCAACCAAGATTGTACCTGAGCTGAAGAGCCTTGACTATATAGACAGATTGAAAAAACTGACATTACCAATTCTAGCACATACGAGAAGAAGAGGAGATATGATCAAGACATTTGAAATTATTCGTGGAATAGAAGACATTCCATCAGACAGATTTTTTACAATATGCCAATCCCGGACTCTTGGACATGACTACAAACTGGAAAAAAACACGTTGCTTAACATCATTTCGTCTACAACAATTTTCTTAAAGGATAATAAATGATTGGAACTCATTACTAAATTATATTGTGAACTCTTAAGATATAAATGATTTCAAGGCAAAACTTGACCATCACTGGAACCATATTACCATGTACACATTTTAAACCAAGTTATATATGTTAGTATGCATATATACTACCAAACGTAACATTAATACCACAAACCTGTACCCAAAATACACCAACCAACCATGCAAGAATACAACAATCACAGTACCCGAAGCTTTATCGAATAAAATTGGCTAAAAAAGGAGATCCCTCCTTACTTTAGAGCCCAAAACCATCATAGAGGTATCATAGAGGTAAGACCGTATGACCTGCACGCTGTAAATTGGGAATCATATGATGACGTTATGTATGACGTCGACGTTGTCCTGACCTTTCTTAAAACGCCGTGTTTCTAATTTATGATCAACGCACCCATTTAATAGAAATTTAAAACTAAATAATAAATTTGATAAGCTACCAACTAAGTTCGTTCAAAACTAGTTTGCCTAGAATATGTTTTATCCGAATATGAGTTTTAATTGAATTGATGAAAGTTGATCTTGTAGATCTATGTTTAGCCTAAAGATCTACCATGGATATACCATGGATCAGATATAGATCTATTCATCGATGAATAGATCAAAGCATACGAATTTAAATAAGCTTTTACATTATTAACAATATCCCTGCATATAATGAATGAATTTACAATGTTATTTTTTGAAGGTGTTAAAATTGTTTATCTGATACCGATACAATAGTAACACACAATTTTAAGCCCCCAAAATGTATTTTGGGGCATGTAGTTATTGAACCGTGCGTGTGTGTGCGTTTGCGCGTGCGCTTGTGTTTGTGTGTCCGTCTGGAAATGCTTGTCCGGAGCATATTTACTTTACCACATCAGCTAGGGATACCAACTATGGTGTGTAAGTGCATCTTGAGATGACGGAGTGTCGAGTTCAATTTTCCAGCTGCTGTAACATTGACTTTGACCTTTGACCTCATTTTTAGAAAAAGCTTGTTCGGAGCATATCTCCAATATCATATGACCTAGGAATTGCAAATTTAGTATGTGAGTACATCTTAGGATAATGGAGGGCCGCGTTCCATTTTCAAGTTGACCTTTACCTTGACCTTGACCTTTGACCTCAATTTAAGATAAAGCTTGTCCGGATCATATCTCTAATAGTATATGACCTAGGAATGGCAAATTTAGAATGTTAGTACATCTTTGGATGACTGAGTGTCGGGTACCATTTTCAAGTTGCTGTGACATTGTCCTTGACCTTTAACCCTCAATTTTAGAAAAAAAAGCTTGTCTTGATCATATCTCCAATAGTATATGACCTAGGAAGTGCAATTTTTGTATGTGAGTACATCTTGGGATGAAGGAGTGTCTCGTATCATTTTCAAATAGATGTGACCTTGTCCTTAACCTTTGACCTCAATTTCAGAAAAAGCTTGTCTGGAGCATATCTCTTGTATTTTTTTTACCTTGGAATTCAAAATTTAGCATGTGAGTACAACTTGAGATGATGGAAAGTGGCTTTAAAGTCGCGGTGGCCTTGTCCTTGACCTGTGACCTCAATTTCAGAACAAGAGCACCACGGTCGCACAAAATACGCCCATAATTTCAAACTTAACAATAAGAAAGGTGCCAATGAAATTTGGTTCACGAATGTCAAGCAGAACTAAAGTTATCGTTTGGAAATGACATTTATTCAATAATCTAAGTCCATAAAGGGGCATAACTG
>JAULCE010204190.1:290-11378 GCA_032359355.1 Macoma nasuta | reverse complement strand
ACTTGCTAATGAGAGAGATATTTCGATAATAGAATTTAGAGAAGGTTTTACGAAGTTTGTCATACCTGTATCCTTGCATGAGGAGCTTTTCAGTAGTAACACGATTGCGATTACTGAAATCCTCAACGGAAGAACAGGCCCTAGCGAATCAAATAAGTTGTGAAATTTAAACCCCGTAAGATGTATCACGGGGAACATCTCCGTCAAGTTGAAGGTAATTTACTATTTTGAAATTAAAGTCATCTCTTTAATAATATATTTTAGAAGAAACTAGTCCACTATTAATTGAAAGATCTAAATAAAAAAAAGAAGTATCTGAAGTTTCCAAATTGTTAGCTTTATTTAAATAAAGTTCTTTAGGGTAACTAGAAGTACGTATTTTTTCAAAATAGGGTTTTCTATGTAAAATATGTCATCCAAATAGACTTAACATGAAATATCTCTGATAGCAGTACAAAAACAATTCCACGACAAGTGGTGCACAATAAGACTAATCTTTCAACCACATTATCAATGCGCTTTGTATAGGGCGATAATCACTTACTATGGAAGGATCACCGTGTTTTAAAGACCGTACAAACGCGTTCTTCCTTCAATTATGAAACGAATGATCGAGTGTGTAAGGATATATTACAGAGACCACAAAGCATATGTCGTTGGATAGTTCACGTTATACCTTAATGTTAATGTCATTAGGTCTATATACCTTTCCAAAGAAGGCAATCCAATACGGATTTGAGTTGTTCTGCCGTATATGCTTATGATGAAAAAGTCGTTTGTTTATGGGCAATATAGGAGACTAAAGCATGTTGAACTAGAAGACGAGTTTGACTCGCAGAAACTTTATTTAAGAAGGTTGCCTTTACCAACATCATGGACAATATTCTGATATTTTGTTCCATTAATTACTATATTAGTATGTTCTTCCTTTATGTAGGCCGCATATCTTATATTTCGTTTTATTTTGAATCCAGGGGGTTCCGAAGGCTTAACAGTGACAATTTTGTACGGGAAAAAATACTTACTTCGTGGACTTTATCCCCTAAGTGTTTAGAATTAGTATAAATGTTGGCATCTGTAGATGGATTGATTCCTCAACGTTATTTGAATAATTGTTTACTGTAATTGACGGCCTATCGATAGTCATAAATTACTGAAAGCTAGATCAATCCAGATAAGTCGATGTCTTGAATTTCTATTTCACGTTTTCTGTATAGATCAAATATTTCGTTACATATACACATACCCACCATATTCGTCGGCTACATCCTTTCTATCAATTTTAAAGAATTTGCTGATAATAAGGCTCTCTGGTAAAAACAAGTTATTTAACCAAGTATCTGATAACGATAGAACATTGAAGTAATTTAGTTCGACATATATATTCTCTTACTTTGGCAATACGCTTTAAACATTATAGTTAATGATTGGAAGATTGGGCGACAGTCATGTGGTGATCCAATGGGGCTTTCATGAATCATTATCAGAGGTACAATGGCTTGAGAGAGTAGGACCAGGCTGAGGATGTATGTCACTTGAATAAGCTTGTATAACAGATAGCCATAAGGAACAACCATCTTGTCCTCTAAGGGACATAATGAAAGTCAAGTTAATAAATAAAAAGACATGAGCAACGAGCAGTGTTGGAAAACGTACATTTGATATGTACTTTGCACCAGGATTCAAACGACGCTTGGAGAAATGTACGCGTGTTGCAACATTTTTAGTGAAAACAACATTTGTGTAGAGGGGAAAGAAGAAGACATATCAGGGGAAAATCGTCAGCAGTTCAATAAAATGAAAGGTTTATGTTAATGTAAATATGCATTTGTACGACAGCATGATGATCGGACACTTATCATCAGCAGTTTAAATGTGATCTCGCTTTTTAGAATCAGAAAAAAGTGTCACCACCGTCAGCCGCTCGAACATGAGAGATTATTGAGGACATGTAAGCACATTACCACCCCATCTCAGTCCATAATTTAACACTCTCAGATCCAATACTGAAATAAGTTTTGAAACAAAACCAGAAAGAACAAAACAAACGACATTATGAAAAGTATAGAAACATATATTGAAATTGAATATATCGACTGCTGTCGTACAAACATAAAAAACCTGGCTTTGCCTCCGTAAGGACGATGGCAATGGTCACTATAAAGTAGAGTTGTTAATTATTCCAAATCTTAAATGGTCAGTTGCGAACTTGATTGTATATGTCTGTATACTACTGGTGTGTGCTTCTAACTGCTACAATATTGAAAGCAGTTTACTATGAAGTGTAGAAATGCGTAACATATTTTAAATATTGGTCAGTGAGTCGCCTCTGAGTTTGGTGCCTTTGACCATTCAACAATTTTGTATTACCATTTTCTACAGTGTTTCGTAACTTTGGAAGTAATTGCTACGCTTTGCGGTGCTGTTTTTATGCAAGCGTGGACTGCCCAATTTCGCTGACCCTAAGACACCATGGGCTATATAACTGTTTAGGTGTAATAATGATAGGAAAAACACACTCCCACTTCTAGATGTATTATTTTTCACCCAATGCCTTGTGTTTTGAGGGCAGAACTTTTTTCAAATAAAAAAATCTTAGTTTTTTTCCACCACCACTACAATTTTCAAGAAGTTTTACAACACGAAGGGTTATCAATGCGTAATGGTTCCGAATGTATTTTTCAAGAGCTACAGACTCTTATTTCAAACATAGATGACAACACGTTGACAATAGGCATGGCTCAGCCTCTGAAAAGTTTGATTCTTTCCACATTAACGACACAACTAGTAGACGCTATGTGTACGTTTGCTGTTTTGATATATGGATAATTCAACATCCTGCAATACGTGACATTCGAGTAGTAAATCCCTGGATACCCTGGAGCAAAAAAAAATTTGATATCTCATTATTTAGAGTAGAAAATGCGATATAGAAACTAGAATTATCTAAATCTGACATCACGTCAGTCGGCATATCAATGTGCAACAAGTGGTGTATTTCTCAACTAAAAGACAATATGATTGTTCGTCTTTTTATTAAGAATAAATGACAGCCTAAAAAATATAAATACAACGAATTACTATATACGGTAAACTGTACTAATTCCATAATTACATAATTTACACATTGCATTGAGAACTAAATACCAATAAACACTGGATGCTCCTGAATGTATCACTACAGTGAATACTTTATAAAAAACAAGCATGTGCTGTATAGTTACTTATCTTAATCTGGTAACTGATCAAGAAACGTAATAATCTCATTCTGCCTTAACACTGTTTAATACAGTTAGACAACATACTCTGTATCCGTCTGCTCCTATGAATAAGACTACCCACTGACCGTATAGGTCTGTGTATTTCCTATTCCGAAAATGGCGGCCTGGGCTAGCAAAACTAGTTATAGCCAGATGAATTGGAAGCAAACCCGGTGGTAAAAGTTCATTTACCACCGTGTTACCTGCACAATGTGACAGCTGAACGACTCGTTGAGCCAACTGTGCTACTATTACTGACTTACTCAGTGGCCGGATTTCCTAAGGTACAGATGTCCGACTTGTCCTGAATAGAACGACCTAGACCTCTGAGGAATCAGAGCTCGAATATTCTTGTCTAAAGCCTGATTTTGTCTGGATGACTTCGGAACAACAATACTGAATATTGTTAATGCTCAAACAGGATAGGGTCAGTGAACAAAAATTTAAATGAAGTAACGTATTTCTTAGAACTTTGGGTTAAGCAGTAATATCACACGGACTGCAAACTTAGAGTAAGATCATGAATGTTTCAAGTTAACAACTCTAGGAAAAACCAAATACAAATAATTCCCATCTGGCCTGTTTTCAGTGACTTCTTCAGAAACGTCATGACTCATGAGGGAGCTATATGGTTGAGTGTTACAGTCTCATATTGTTTCAACACTGTGCTACATATCCCTAGGGTCATAAATTATTTTTTTCTGTTTTTCTACAGTTGGACCCAAATATGAACAGCATATTCTTTCAAATGTTATATTAGATGCAAGGTCATAAATTACTTTTTATGAATTATCAGCCTCGCGTCTTGATTTTAAGACTTATATACTTGGGATTATCAATGATCCTTATCAAAATTAATGAATGGTGGTCATTAAAAATGTCAACTAGTCCACTGGCTCATAGTTTTCTGGTTTGCCCTTTTTGGTTTGCTTTAAATACATACCCGATTACGAGGAATGTAAAATGATTAAAACTCGTGAATCAGGTGTTATGACAACAACTTTGAATAGAAATTGTAGCACATTTTGGTCAATTAAACAAATATACTACATCCACACTGCAAATTGTCAGAACTACTCAACTGGTGTCAATTATAAGTTCTGTATTTCTTTATTCAGAATGTTCACGAGGTGTTGGTCATGGTTTACATCCCTTTATTATCTATTGTTTAAGTGTCGTTATCATGTGTAAAGTTTATCAACATGTAAGTAGGTTGATTAGAAAGTTGTTTTCGTTCTATGACTAAATAAATACACGTATTTTAGGTGAGGTGGTTTGTGATGGTACGTTTGAGAGTTTGACGGTAACAATTTATACAGACCTGTTCGCGAATGATATAGTGAACACATATCTAATACGGAGTGATATCGAGAGTATAAAATCATATCAGTACCAGAGAGAGGATGTACCTTATCTGACTTAAAAACTATAGAAATACATTCCTTAAGTATTCATTTTTTTAGGATGTTACCTATGCCATGCACGTATTCACATGAAGCAGAACTTGGTTGTATTTCCAAGTACTTAGGAAAATGGGATCAGGTTATTTAGCGCTTATGCTACATGTATAACATTTTATATCTAACTTAATAGCTAGAGGTGTATGTTGTGAATTTTGACACAAAACATGTAAATGCGTTCATACACTGAAATTTCCGCCATGTTTTCATTTAATTTGTTGAAACTTGAAACATATATAAGATAATATGTTTTTTTATGTTTTATGAAGTATAATGCCAATCAGATTTCTTTAAAATATAAAACATACAAGTAAATGGCCCAAAAATCAAAATTTAAATTCGAAAATTGGCGACAATGAGAATATCAAGGGTTGAGCGCAAGACGGTCGTAACTAGATATAGATAAAGAAGGCAGTTAAAACCCTCTTGCGCTCAACCCTCGACATGTTCTAACAATGTGAAAAGTCAAACAACTTTTAGGTCAGTATTAGGGCAGTCAAGCATTGACATTTAGTATGCCCACGTCTGCGTCTGAGCACATTTTATACCTTTTTCTCGTGAACATTTTGTTCTTTCTGATAGAGCCTTTTTGGCTTATTGGTCCGCAGTTAAATGAGCAAACGATGCATCCACACACGTGTCGGTTAGTACAGATAATCTTCCGAAACGGCGGTCAAGTACACCTATACCTATAATGTATTATTTGTTTCTTTCATTCAAATCATTTTCAATCAAATATTTGATAAAAAATATCATAAAGTTATGCTATAATGCAATGACATATATCTTTACAGACATCATTTACCTGTCCCAAGGATAGGCTTGCTTAGAACCTGCACATTGAGTGTGCACTTTATCGTATATAGGCAAGGTAGTATAATACTTATGTAACATAATGTTTTTAATATTCAGTTTCCGCAATAGAACACTGAAAAACCACTAAAAATTGAGTTTCTATTATCTTAAAAACATCGTGAAAAGTACTGATTTCATATTTGTGCGCACGTGCCAATGCGAGCCATTGTCATGGTGAATGATTTAAGTTTCATATTGCCGCTTTATTACCATGACCATGCACAACATTTCAAATCGATATATGAAGTTATATTAAAAAGAACCATTTTAAAAAAAGGTCTAGTTAAAACATACTTTCAATGTATACATTAAATGTAAATGTAATATTCGAGCGCCACTTGATGTTTTGTTTGCGAGTAAATGTGTAGGCGATCTGGATATGCAACGTTTGTAGTGTCTTAGGCTTGTGGATCATACTGCGGCTCTCACATAATTTACTGGATACATACCTAGACTTGAGCAATGAAAGAAAAAGACAAACAAACTTGTGACACAACGGCTTTAAATGATCATTTGAATGTTAAACAATCGTATTTAGGTATCAGGTCAATCAAGTATGCATGACTGTTTTTACTCTTTGTTAAAAAAGAAATAATTTCTCCGCGAGACTGTAAAACAAGAAAAAGATAAGAGGTCAAATACGTGATTAAAAAATATGTGTATCAACAAAAGAAACTGTTGCTGGAGCATTTACTATACACTCCTATATATCTAAGCATATATGTACTACTTCGATCTAAAATCATGTAGACAATTGTCTCTTTGCGGTATGATGGAAAATATGTATGTTTGTTTCAATATTTCAGACATACCAGTCATACACATACCAGACACACCATCTACTTCGCTGTCGATGAGGCTATCAGGTAAGATGCATTATGTTGAAAACAATCAACACGAGACTGTAAATTATAATTAGTTTTTTGCCAAACCTTTGTATCCAAATGCAAAAGAAACACCTTTTACCAGTAATGGTGGTATTAGGTGTCGCCTTCCCGAGACACACTTAGTGTTAGAAACGAGATTAAATGTTATAACATCATACGTGCAGTTTAATCTAGATCTTCAATGATTGCTTCTGGATCAGCAAAACCTTTATAAAGCTTAAAATTAACAGTGTTATGTTCTGATCAGGATATAATAGGCTGCACAAAATTTTACATTTTATATTTAGGATCAAATGCATTTTTAAAAAGATCTTTAAAAAATATAAACAGTGTACGTAGTTCACAAACAATATTTATTATAATGACTACAAACTTAGAGCTAACTACAAAGGAATATTACTTTAATCGCCATACACCCATATACACAGAATCACAGATAAATTATGAATAGCAGAATAGAATTCAAAATGAAGAATAAACAGTGAAAGTAGCTACATTGTACATTTGCAAAACAACTTTTTGGAAGAATTCGATACAGATCTGTCAAAATAAGAATGCGTTCTGTGAGTGTTATTCACAGAACTTCAGAAACTGTCAATGAACAAATACATAATGCATCTCACACGATTTAAAGCATGTGTTTATCTGCAATCTTTCTTTTTGAAAACTTAAAACAAAACCACGGAAATAATCAAACCAAATGTATATATATCCGATATATGTTTAGGGTCAAAATACTAATCGCCACCTTTGTGCAATAATTAAGTATCTTCTTCTTTATTTCATTTTCCTTATTGAGTTCTTGCATACTGGGAACGTTATATTCTCTTCAAGCTGAATATCCATTTTAACTTCCAATAAAGTTTGACTGAAACACAGTCATAAAATGGCTCATGCATAGATCTTTATTCTAAGTGACGAAACGACCTTAACTGAAGACATCACTGATCTGAAGTAATATGAAAATGCATTCTTTATAGACTTTAAGGGAGAATGGTATAGTTTTCAAAATTTCGAAAACAAATGCTCATTTAGTATCGATGAAAGCTTGAAGACTTTTCTGATTCAGACCTGTAATTTATATGTCCATATCCTTACCATGACGTCTCAAACATCACGATGACGCGCACGTGTTCTTATCTGCTCGCACTATCTTAATATCACAAAAATGTTTGATGCTAAGCTAATTATAACGTTATAATAATAAATCGTCTATCAAATTAAAGCTTAAATAAGTTAAGATACGGTTGTATTAACATATTGGACATAGTATTAGTCTGGTTATAAATAGGCGATGAAAACCGATTTTGGTTTTGAACAGATTTTTTTGTAAAACAACGTCATTCATCGACATTTACAGAAAAACAAACCGACAATATTTCGCAAATTTTCAATACATTAAGCATCTATCTGATATCTCGTCGCACAAGAAATATTAAAAACTTTCACTGCTACGTTAGTGTTCACCAACGTCGTTTCATAAACCCTGTTATTTTAAGACCCATTTCAAAGCATGCATTTTGAAAAACATGAACATAACTTAACCGAGCCAAGAAACTAAATATTCTTCGCTTATAATTTGACAATCAAACAAGAAAAGCGTCCAACAATCATCAGTTACAGATGCGCTAAAAAGCGCCTGTATGGGGGAAAGTTAAGTTTTTAGTTTTAAAATTTAGGTTTTAAATTGTTGGTATTTAGTTTTGATTTTTAAGTTATAATTATCAATTGTCAAGGTTTTTTAAGTTCACGTGTACATGTGGCAATGTTTTACACTGGGATATATAGAAAACAAAACAGTCTATTCGAAAAAGGCTTAGTAATCGCACCCGGACCATTTTGAAAATTTGCCAACTTAGCCAATAGTTTGTCCACTATAAATAAAACCGAAACAATCAAACCAACAACATTATTATACTATTAATTACTTAGTGTTTATAAAACATCCCGCCCTGTGTTTCAATAACTGTGTGGGCATATATTGAATAAAACCATGTTTCATTGGAAACCTTTGCTTTATATACAATCCTATTATTCTGAACACGAGTTACATACCTTTATGTTTAACGTGAGGCTATTTCAAACAGTGCACACCTACTCCAATAATCCCATGTAAAATTATCGTATTCTAAGTCTTCTGCCATCCCGAGAATAACAGCAACTATAGTATTTTATACTCAGCACCGGTCAAGCCGATTTGATCATAGAATATCATGTACATATTTCTTTTGGAAAGACAAATAGGACATAAGCTCCTGATGGCACAGTCTGAGCTGGATGATTTCCATATAATCAGCGGCTCTCAGATGTTTAGCTGTCTTTATATTCCTGTCCGTATGGCCATCCGTGGGTGAAAATGTTAATCATGTGATAATAAAAAGGTAGAAGTTCAGATGTGTGGTCTAAGATAAGGTGTCGTCTTCCAGGGTGAAGATATATATTCTAATTGAATTACTGTTGATTAAAATACAGCTGGCATTTACAGACGTTCTGGATCCCAAATCTTTGTCATTCTGATTGTAAATAATCAAGTCTATATGAAGAAAGAATATTTTTCTTGTGGTTTAACGGTTTTCTTTTCTCGAACAGTGTTGACTCTTTACGCAACAGAAACGCCCTTTTGCACGATGACTATTGAAAACATTATAAATGAGTGAACTAACGCGATAATGAGCAAATGCTCCATCAAGTTCCTACAGTGTTTCAATGAAGTTAAACATGCAGCTTTTCTTTTGCCTAAATAATCATCAATTCCATGAGAGTCTTTCCTCGTTTAGGCGTCTAAAAACTGCATATGGTGTAAAAGGTTAAACTTTATCTAAATACTTATTTCATACTTATCCACAATGAAAGCATCTGGTGAAAATAAGGAAAAACAAACAAACAAAAAGCCATTTTGACTTTGAATTTTCGGTGGGATATGATATTGGCTCATTTTAAACAAACGCTCAAACTCCCACAATATTGTCAAATGCCATGCACATGTACTACGGTGGTAAAAAATTAAGCCGTATTTCTATGACTATGCAACTAAAATCTAATTTAAAAAGTAATATTTTTGCGTTGGGGATACATGTCGATGATGTAGAACATAAGGTGGGTTGGACTGTATTTCATCTAACTTGTGTTGCAGTAAAACTCCCCTGATGCGTTACTTAAAAAGCGCATATGGACAGTCTTAGAAACAGGTTGTAGGATTAAAGTAACTCCATTAAGAGTTTTCTGTATTATCTTGATCTACATTAAATTACCACCTGTCTTTCGGGACCTTTCATGCTTCTTCAAGGACCTCACACTTTGGACTGATTTGAAAAAGAGCACTAACGCACTTAATTTGACACCCGCGATAAATTACAGACCTGGTCAAATTCTACTTTGCAAATCCGGCAGCTTATCTGGTGCTGTACTGTTTGTAATATTAGATTGGCGCTTTTCTCGGTTGGTTGCCAATGTGATCGCAATGTACATCCTAACCCGGTTAAGTATAAATTAAGTTCGAGTTTTCCACACTTTGCTTAATATTTCCCAAATTCATTATTTTAAATAGCTCTTAAAGAATT
The DNA here is from genome assembly GCA_032359355.1 of Macoma nasuta. Lineage (NCBI taxonomy): Eukaryota > Metazoa > Mollusca > Bivalvia > Cardiida > Tellinidae > Macoma > Macoma nasuta. The sequence continues at coordinate 1,356 of JAULCE010204190.1, read as the reverse complement.
CGAGGGGAACCTTTTTGCACTCATATTGTCCATGCCACGTATCCCGTTTTTACAAATTTACAAAACTTTATTTGCATCTATCACTTATGTGTCAAAAGAACTGATATTTAATAAAAGAAATCATGATTCTTTGATTGTATTTCTAAAAATCTTTGACTATATGAATCCAAAACTGTTGTATTTTGACAATTCGTTTTTCAGAAATTTTGTGACAAATAACTTAGTGTGCAAAGATTAAACTTTCAATTGCTTATTATTCTTAGAACTGGTTGTAGATAATATCATTCTAAAAGTACGTAATACTGCTCTTTATCAACAACATTGTTCACACATCTGATGTTACCGGTTTTTACTGCAGTTTTTGAATTTAGACTTGATAAATTTTAAAATAGTTTATTTATAAATATCTATAACAGCTGTATTTAACTGTGATGTGATTTTAAGATGCGCATATACATAACATCAATTTACGATCTATATACCTTAACCAGATTTGTCAAAAAATATATCGTGCAGAAAAGAAATAGATATAAGGTCGTTTGTCGGGCGGGTTATCAGCTTAACGGGCAAATATTTGTCCGGTGCATTAATACACAACCCTTCAAGAGCATAACAAACGAACTACTTTCTCCATAAGCTAATATTGTTTTTTTGTTTTTATCAATGGCTGTTTGTTTTGCATGTGGTGCGTCTTATAAGACCTTCTTTTTTACTTTAAACTCGATGACCCATATCAATATTAATATATAGATGATAATGATGTAATGAAGTGATCCGAGCTCATTAACCATAACTTTTACTTTGCTATTAGCAAATGTATTGCCCTCTGTTTAATTTCAAGTATAAACTGTGTCCAAACTATAACTCCATGACTTAAAGACACCATTATAAAATAAATCATAATACTAGAGGTTTGTTTTCATAGAAAACAGATGTCACCCCCTCCACACACACACACACACTCCCACACACACACACACACACACACACACGCGCGCGCGCGAGCCCACACATACGCATCATCACCTCATCAGATATACAGTGTAAATAAATGTTATCCCCGTCC
>JAULCE010204079.1:0-11379 GCA_032359355.1 Macoma nasuta | reverse complement strand
TTAATCCAAAACGCGTTATTTTGAAGCCGTTTTCAACAGACAATCTGTTGTATATATCTTGCTTAGTTTTTATGTTTCGCGATGTACGGGACTATGCGTATTTGAAAATAACTTAAAAATTGAAATGGTCAGTTTTACAGCTTGGGTATATCATAGGTATATCCTGTTTTATCTATTTACATTTTATGGACTCCTCCAAATACCGCGCGCTATCTATTTTATACCTGCTACAAAGGCAGATAGGGACCTTATATAATAGTAAACAAAAACAATTTTGTACCTTGTGATTTTAAGACCGAGTGAAGACGTAAACCTTGACATCAGATCTCGGTCTATCTATAGTTGAACAAACATGGTGCACGTGCTAAATGAATACTAATAAAAACGGGTTGACGTAATCAACCATGACATGTATTAGGCCAGACCTATTGCTGTTTTGTTTCATTTTCCGTGTGGATTGTCTTCTGACATGAACATACAAATAGTGATGTAACAAACGTTCCTAAAATGATCCTTATCATGCTACTAAAAGTGTCGTCTGCTTTAATTGGCTCCTGCTTGAAATTTGAACGTTTGACCTTCAACCTGGAAAACTTATTTTCTGAGTGTCAAACAGCTTATATCCGGGTCATTCGCCCCGAATTCAAGCTGTTTGAATACATTACTATGGTAGCGATTATCATGATATGGTTAACTAGACGTCATTAAATGATATACATAATAATCCCGATTTACTGCAAAACTGCACGATTATAACCGTTACAGATAGTGCGCACCAAATTTGTTCACGGCTTTGCCTCAGACATAGTGTCATTCTGTTCATTGTGTAAAGAAATGGACAGTGTAGACGGATATGGCAGTGTTCACATGTAAGTATTTCGCTTTTAAACTCATGTTACTGTGTTTCTGATCTTAGTGTAGCAAACACCCCTGAATAACTTGCATATGGGCCGCCGGCTGGGAAAAGGGCCCATACAGCATTGTAAACTGTGTAGACCCAGATCGGACATAGATACTTCCGATTAGAGGCTGCGTTGTTAGGAACTTGTTTATGACATTTGTATATTAACTTTTAATTCTGCAAACAGTGTAGACCAATATCCGACACCGCATTTTCAATGCAGCGTCTGATCATGGTCTACACAGTTTGCAGTGCCGTAAGGGCCCCTTTTCAGCCTTGGACCCATAGTGGGGTAACCGGTCTATGACTTGCAACAAGCAATGTTATATACCAAAAGATTCCCTAAAGTCTGTATATTACGGAATCGAGATTCATTATATGCAAAACGGTCTCATGTTTAAGAAATCCAAGATGACATCCAATATGGCAACAACAAAATAGAACAATATCAAATGACCCTATTTTTGCCACTTCTCTATAAGAATTGCACATACATCTACAACGTTTGGCTGCATGGTTATGCTCAATACTCTGATGTCTTTCAAATTGTGTACACAACTTTATATTAGGCTATAGAGGAAACGGTCATGAAAAGGTCAAACGTCAAATATTGTATATTTTTTATTTTCGCCAATGTGGTTTTCTTTGCTTAATACACACACTGGATCAAATCGGTACATTTTTTCTAATTATAGAATTAAGAAATATTCTATAACTGTAGCAAAATTGGAATTTCAAAGTTAGCTTCAATGGCATTACTTGAGTCAGAAGCTTGCCTAGTGGAAATGTGAATATTCAAAGCCACTGTATGCTAACACGAACGAAACTGTGTTATTTTAATTTTGAACTGGTTATTTATGATATGCAATGAGTAAATTATGATTTTAAGATAATACAGGTCAACGTCAAAATCAAGGTCAATGTCAAATATATAATAGCGTAGTAAACGGACCTCAATCTATTATATATTTAGGGGTCAACTGGTCAAGTGAATGTTTCAACAGGTGTTTTACATACAATGTTCATAAGAGCTTACAGAACATGAAGGTGCAGTTAAAAATGTATGAAGTTGTTGCGGACAAAACAAATTCGAAGATGGCGTTTAAGATGGCCGCCAACAAAGCCAACCATTATAAGGTTAAATAAAAGGACAAAGGTTAAACTATTCGTAGTTAGTATTGGGTAATCGAAGATAGTCTATGATAATCTTTACCAGGTCGAGCCATTGGGTTTGATAATGTTGTTTAGAATGTGCACAATGACCTGGTAATCAATGAATGAGAGTTGACTTAAGTTACATATTAGAGATCTTTGGTTGTCGTATGTTAGAGTGTCGCACGATAGCAGTACAATCATCCAGGACATCGGAAAACTGCATGTGTCTTGTGGTTCCATAGGAATCATTGGAGGGACTGGTCGTACAAAAAACGTAAGATGATTAATTAAGATTATCTGAATTTAATGGGAACCTTTCTGCAACTGGTTGCAGTACTGCTCTACTGTCATACGGCTAACTTAATGGTTAGGTAACCTCAGCTTCGAGAAATGTCTATACCCACACACAAGAAAGCTTATTTTGGAGCATTTAGAAGCATATAGTTGTAAACAGATATGGTTTTTACTAATAATATCTTACATTTACAGCACGTCACAAGATCCCTCAATGAAACAATCGTAAGTTTCCTTTCTCATTATTGAATCAAAGTAGTCATACTTTTAATACGTCAAACAACCGCATAAAGCATTTCTGAGTGACAATACATATATAATATAACATTGTAATGAACTATAAATGGCAAGTTATGCTTAAATTAATGTGTTAACCTTCAACCACAGAAAGTGTGTGCTTAATTCAATAATACAAGGGCAACATGCCATTCCTTGTTCTTTACATTACGATGTCAGGTTCTATTTGTAATGTCGTGCAAAAAATATTTATATGGTTGTTTGACATTTCGAAAAAATTACGACAATTTTGATTTAATATTGAAAAAATAAACTGACCATTGTGATTGAGGGAACTTGTGACAGGCTACAAATTCAATTGTTAGCAAAATGCCCTGTAGTTCTTTACGGTTGTTAAACATTATGTAGGACGAATATACGTGTGACAATCCAACATTTGTTAAATATATTTAAGACGGCTAAGGCTCATCAAAGACCAATGACAGGCAAGATTGTGTGCATCCTCTAAAAGCTGTCTACAAAAAGTCAAATACACGACTTAGTAAGGCCTTTTCACATCAGCCGTGTAATATTTTTAAATGTACTAATTTTGTTGTTCACAACATCCTGAAGATACATTTCCAATACATCTAGAGAAGTCCACCAGTTCTGTAAAGTTGCAAGGCAGCTGTACAATGATTGCACAACAGTCCCATTTACCATGTACGTTGAACGTAAGTCAAACGCAAGACATGACTGACAGCTATCCTAGCCTGAATTTGTACGTCGATTGTGCGTGCGTCTTAAGGCTGCAATCTCTCTAAAATCGCTTCAAATGGGCAAATAAAGTGTGTATGTCGAAATCTAGATTGCGAAGTTGTGACAGCATTGTGACTATCGTATTGTAAGAATCGTAGGGAACTTCCCTAGGAAACCAAGCGTTATCTGTGACCCATTGGTAAGACTATGTGACTGGGCCTTAAGCAATAATGATATGTCAAACGGGACATTGTTGAAGTTTTTTTCTTAAAGACATTCGTCTTGGCGCATTCATGACCACCCCCATTGTTCTCCCCAGGTGTGAATGTAACGGGAAAACGCCTGGGGAACACAATATTTTAGTAGCTGGGCAGCCAAGCATTTCAAGAGAGGCCCTGACAATCTCAGGGGACAGGTCTAATTCACTGACTGAACACAAAGAATAACAGTAAACCCGAACTCTTTAACCCATCGTAGACCCCTGATCTGGGTCTACGAAGTTTGCCAATGTCTCTCTACTGAAAAGGGGAAACAGACGCCAACAGCACAAACAGACAAATAACCATTGTTGGGATAATTTTTTTCCCCATTTAAAATGATACCTTGTCAGATCGGCCTCTATTTAACTTTTCTGAATACGGTTATAGGGTCCGACTATCATGCTTTTCATGATTTTCTGGCGATAACAGTTTAGTCACGCTTGGTTGAGGACGAATGTCTTTAACAGTAGCCTGGTATAGCTTGACAATGTTGTTACTATGTCATTCAACTATGCAAAATCGTATGTCGAAGATGTCCGTTTAAATACTGAACAATATCGAATACAGTGCATATTCCTTTCCTTATCAATGCTGAAGGTTTGAACGCAGGACCACCACACTTGATATCTCATTACGCTTTATAGACGGGATGACTTCTTCTGTTTTATATGTCGGAGAATCATGCCCTGCTTACAATTTGAAATTGTGAAGTTTAAGCTCATACACAATTATAAAGGTAAAAGATGTATTAGATGATGATTATTTTTTATTATATCTTAAATATATACCATAAAAAGGTGTTTTTAGAACATAGGGTACGAGGTATTCTTGTTTTATTATACTAAATGAAATTAAGCATGACATCAAGTTTTCGCCCCTTTTGCTCATTTATCACTTTTACGATGGTCACAATTGTCGGGACAATACACACTGTGTAAAACTGTGATCTTGACTTTGAGAGAATGTGGCTGGCTGTTGTGCATGACACATCATCTTGCTATGGGGAAACATTGTTTGAAGAATTATAAAATACATGAAAGCATGTGTAAGTTTACAGCCCAACACAAAATGTTTGAGCCTAGACAATGATCTCGACCTTGGAAGTCGGTGACTGGGTGATGTGTACAGCCTAGGCATGACCTTCCGGACGAACGGATAAACTGAAGGAACAAAGTAAACCATTAGATGATTGTCTCCAATGGCATATATGCTCAGGGGACACATTGTGTGGTATGTCAAATAAAATGAAATGTAATGAGCAAATGTAGTGCCATTATTTATTCCTTTTGTCTGCAACCACCTAATGATATTCGGTTTCATGTAGAAACTTATAAACATATTATGTACAACACCTGTTGAAACAGCCCTTGACATGTTGACCCCCTAAACTGACAACATATTGAGATCCGTTTATTGCATTTTTATTTGACAATAACCTTGAATGTGACATTGATCTTAATAATTTAAATATATTTATTTATCAATATGCTTATTTATAGTAAGTACTTCTGACTAAGTACCAAGGAAATTCCAATCTTACTGTACAGTAAAAGAACACACTTTATTCTTTAACTTGATTAAGTTTTGTATTGATGTGCTCTAAGTTGTGCATTAAGCAAAAACAAAACATATTGACAAAAGTCAAAAAATATTCAAAAGTTGACCTTTTCATGACATTTCCCTCTATAGCATAATACAAATTAACATATTGGACAACTAAAGATACTTTGAATATAACTTACAGATATTTCACTATTGTTGAATACCAGGTTTTGGTGCACATTCTAAAACCTGAGAAAAACTTACTTAGGATGCAACTTGGTAAAGACTTCCTGAACTATCTGCGAATACCTAAGACTAACTGAATAACTGCAAATAATTTGAAATATGACCCTTTATTTAACCTTGAAATCCACATAACTTAATAATTATGAAACACTGCCTGTAAAGAGTAGAAATAAAATAGAACCATGTTTTGTGACAAGAACAATCTTGACTGAATAATGACAGAATCATCTTTAGTTGGCTTTTTTGGTGGCCATCTTTTACGCCATCTTAGATTTCTTTTTTCTGCGACAATTTCATACATAATTAACTACAGTTTCAGGTTCTTTAGACTCTTATGAACATGTTTGTGTATAACACCTGTTGAAACAATCAATTGACAAGTTGACTCCCTAAATATACAATATTTTGAATCCGTTTGTAACGCTATTATATTTGACCTTGACCTTCATCTTGTCGTTAACCTATATATTCTAAATCTGATAATTTACTCATGGCATATCGTATATAAAAAATTCAAAATTAACATAACACAGTTTCGTTCGTGTTGTGTTGATAGTTAGCATGCAGTTACTTTGGGTAAGTCAGCAAGTTTAAAATATCATATTTTCACAATATGCGCATTTACATTATGCAAGCTTCTGACTCAAGTAATGCCATTGAAACCAAATTCGAAATTTCAATTTTGCTACACCGTTATAGAACATATTTTAATTTTATAATTGGAATAGTTGTGCATTGATTTGATCCAATTTGTGTATTCAGCAAAGAAAAACATATTGGCGAAAAAAAACATTATAAAAAATTGGACGTTTTATCTTTTTATGACCTTTCCCTGTATAGCCTAATATAAAGTTGTGTAACCATTTGAAAGACATTAAAGTTTTGAGCATAACAGCCAAACTTTGAAGATTTATGTGCAGTACATGTACTTAGGAAGAAATTGCAAAAATAGTGTTCTTTGATATTGTTCTATTTTGATGCGGCCATTATGGACGCCAGCTTTGATTTCTTTAACATGATACTATCATGGATATAATGAACCTCGATTCCGTAATCTGCAGACTTTAGGAAATCTTTTGGTATATAATATTGCTTGTTGCAATTCATAGACCGGTTAGGTGTTCTAAACCTGAAGGTATTTGCTACACTATATGTCCCTCTCTGCGGCTTGATGCCTTAATGAATATTTGAAATCGCAACGTTTGCTCGTAATTAACCTAGATTTTCAACAATGTTTTTAAATTCAATCAAACTTTGCATTTCTTTTCTTCTATGTAGTCGCCATTATCATCAGACCCTCCAGCTGAGATATTGCCGATGTTGTAATTTTCACATTTGGATATCGACTTTACCATTCTGATTTAACGCTTTTAGTCAAGTTGGCCTTTGCATTTTGGGCATTTTATTGTGTTTATCTTTTTAATTCGTAAACCTTTTTCTTCTAGTAGGAACAATAGAAAACATGCGTTCTCTCCAATAGATGCATTTTATGTCTCAAACTTTATTTGGGAGCATATTGTAATCGCGTTGTGCGTCCGTGTGCGTGTGTCTGTGTGTACGTCTGTCTGCCTGTTCGTGTCCTGCTTGAACTCGGCATTTCTCCTACGCTACACCAGAAAGAATGCCAACTTTGGTGTGTGAGTACATCGTGGTATGACGGATTGACACGTACTATTTCCCGGTCGCTGTAACATTGACCTTGACCGTTGACCTCGTGTATAGAAAAAACCTTGTCCGGGGCATTATCCTATATTTTTGAGCTAGGAATATCAAGGTAAGTGTGGTAGTACATCTTGGGATGTTACAGGTCACTGTGACCTTGACCTTGACCTTTGACTTTGTTAATAAGTAAACCTTGTTCGGCGCCTATTTCCTGTAGTATTTGAGCTAGGAATACCAATTTAAGTGTGTGAGTACATCTTGAGATGGCGGAGAAAAAACAACTTTGATGTTTGACTTCGTTAAACGGTAAACCTTCTCCGGAGCATATTTCCTATCGTATATGAGGTTGGAATACAAAGTTAAGTGTGTGAGTACACCTTGGGATGGCGTAGTGTCGCGTGCCATTTTCAGGCTGCTGTGACATCAATTATAATAAAGCTTGACCGAAGCATTTATCCTTTACCATATCAGCTAGGGATACCAGGTTAAGTGTGTGAGTATATATTTGGATGGTGGGCTATCGCGTACCTTTTTCCGGGTGCTTTGACCTTGACGTTTAACCTCATTTAAAGATAGACCTTGTCCAGAGCATAAAGCCTATATTAATATACGCCCCAAAACAACGTTTGTGGGGGTGGGTATACTCTAATCAGGCTGTCCTTCTGTCCGTCCGTCCGTCTGTCTGTCTGCCCGTCCGTATTTTTCAACAATTTTGTCCGGGTTTCATCTCTATCATTATTGAACGAATCTTTTTCAAACTTTTAGATATTAATGGCCATGATCAAAACTATCGCCTCTGTGAATTTAGCGGGGGTCACATGACCCTGACTGGAGTTATCCCCCTTGATGTGTAAAATTGACAGTTAGCTTTGTCCGGGATTGAACCATGGCCTTTTTGAACAAATCTTATTCAAACTTTCAGATATTAATGGCCATGATGTAAACTTTCGCCTCTGTGAATTTAGCGGGGGTCATATGACCCTGACTGTATTCCCCCCCTTGATGTGTGTGAAATAGGCAAAATAAGCTTTGTCCGGGATTCATCTTTGTCATTATTGATCAAATCTTTCTCAAACTTTCGGATATTAATGGTCATGATGTAAACTTTTGCCCCTGTGACTTTGAGCGGTGGGGGTACTAGGAATACCAAGTTAAGTGTGTGAGTACATCTTGGGATTGTGTAGTGTCGCGTGCCATTTTCAGGCTGCTGTGACCTTGGCCTTTGACATCAATTATAATAAATATTGACCGGAGCATATTTTCTTTACCATATCAGCTAGGAATACAAGGTTTAGTGTGTATATCTTTTGATCGAGTAACTTTTTCCGGTTGTTGTGACCTTGACGTTTGACTTTAAAATGCATTTCAGAGCTTAATAACACCTTTGGGACACTTGTCACTTACTGTGACACAGTTCTTGTTTCATTCTGTTCACGTTGCTTGTTAGATTCATTGCATTGACTCTTGGAGGCTGGTATATGAAGTATCTGCTGGACAGCTGGCTGTAAGTATGATAATGGAGTGTTCAATTCTGTAAAATGGGTGTCAAATTTATACTACTAAATAAATGAACTCGATTTCGTGTAAGATTTACCATCAATATAGGCAAACGTGCAGAGAAACACATTTTACCAGTACAGATCTGGCCTTTAGTAAAAAAAATATAAACTTTATAAAAGTACCGTCTTCTTTCGAAAAATAGGGGAAATAAAGCAAAACAACTTTGAATAGGAAATCTAAATATAGCTTGGAAACGTCCTCAACACTAAACCTCCGTGGTTATAAGTACATAGTTAAACCATTTTCTTGCCATCACAGCAATCAGTTATAACAGTTTAGAGCCAGATCAGATACCATGTAGATTGATCTGACCAAAACATATTTAGAAAATCTATCCCTGTTTCCGATTTGGAAATTATACTATCCATTTAAAGCAGATGACAGTTTTAGCAGACGTTTTAGCAGACATCAAAATTGCATAGCGGTGAAACCCCATGCCCCCTAACCCCATATAAGACATTTTTTCACAAGTAGACAGGCTTGAAGCATACTGTGTTTTAGACCAGTTTTTGATAGGTTGGCTTGCCGAGCTACAGGTGAAAGTTTTATCCTATTGAAATAATAGAATACACAACAAAACAGTTATCAGATTTAGCTTAATTTTATATAGGCTTCCTAAACACAAGTTACTTCAACTGTCAGCTGCAAGCCTGCTCAACAAAACCCTCCAAATATAATTGATAGATGGGTAATCATGTCCATAAGTTACCCTGTATACACTTACATATGGATATAAATTCTGTGTGATTATTGGCATTGATGCACTGCGCTGAAATAATGATTAGATTAGATAAAGTGTCCCGAGACAAATAACCCCACTACTTGACTGGTCCAAAACTTATTGAGAAATTTTAAAAAAAATCCTTTAGTAAATAATATAGGTTGCCTACTACTTAGAGTCTCAAGTCTTTTTATCATTTTTTCCTGCAAAAATTGCATTCTTCAGTTGGTATAAAATATGTTATTAAAATGCATGTCGCATTTCAGACTTTGGATCAAGCATAACGTCGGTGTTCTTCGAAAACCTCGTATCGGCCCCAGCGACAAATTGGTAGTAACGTGGTTTTAGAAGAAATAGTTGGTTTTCTTCTAAAATCACGTATGTGCCATTTTTCAAAAATTGCACATACGTGGTTTTAGAAGAAAACCGACGATTTAATTTCTTCTTAAACTACGTAAGAGCCATTTTCCAAAATGACAGTTATGTGCTTTTAGACAATCATCGATGAAGATTTGCAAAACCACATAAGTGCCGATTTACCGAAGTAGAAGATACGAGGTTTTGGCAGAACACCGACGTATTATAGCGGTGATCAGCAAGGACAAAATGTGAACTATTCTTCCTGGAGTATTGTGTAACATGCCCGATCGGCCATTCAGACTTTACGACAGAACCGTAAGTAGAGTAAAGAGGTTGGTTTTCGAATAGTTACAGTTTCACTATGCGTACATTAACGTGGTTGCATTCGCAAACAGTTGAACAGGCATGTCAGCCGCCGATTCAACCGGTTTCTAATCCGGTTTCGTATAGGATGAAACTCAATTTTGAAAATGCACATGTGCAAGTTGGATTAACATTTCCGGAATTTAATTACATGTGCTCCAAAATCGTTAAGTTTAAACGGGATCAAATAACTATACCATTCCAGTTTCTTCCGGATGTTAAAGACGAAAGCAAGATCGCTACATTATCTAACTTAATGTATACTCTAATTATATATTACTATTAAGATATGATGCATATGCATTCGGTAAAAAGTGGGTGCTTTAATAAAAAACTGTACATTAGGTGCATTGTACGTTTTTCCGGCCCGTAGTTGCCTATATATGTGTGTCATTGCAAATAGCGCAGTCCAAGACGAGACGCGGCATTGATAAGGCGGCATCTGATCAGAGACTTCACCTTTTTTGCAACAAATTTCTATCCGGTTTAAACACCTTTGGAAAAGCCAAATATATTGATCAGATTCTCCAATAGTTCTTTCTTTAAATTATTTAATTCATTCTGTTAAGGTATTTAATATACGTTAGTTACAACAGGACGTTTTAAATCTAGTGCAACCTTGAAGGGTTAAGATCAATTTTCACGTTCATGCTGACAGCTTAAATCAAATACATTGTAGTTGTGATAAGGCAGACTAAAATGTGACGTCTCGTTTATCTGGACACGTTTGTTGTCTAGAAATATTTCGGATAAATGATATGTCCGTATTACCGAATAAAAAGTTTACCATTTAAATTATGAGTTTTGAAAAAAATATCTACATTATGCTACCATTTGCCTTTAAGGACATCCATGCTTCTTCATTGAGTGGCTGTACTAGAAGAGTTTTACGGTTTGTAAGTTATGATGTCCCACACCAAAGACAAGTGTTTTTAAGGGCACATGACTTGATGAGAGTCATGCAATGATTTGAAATCAATTGAAAATTCGCATTTGAAAAGAAGCACATGCATTAAGGCGTTAAATAAAGTTCAATAAACAACAGTATGGCAACAAAACACTATCCTGCCATTCGCGACCGCGATCGTAGGAATTTATGTTCACACATTAGACCCAGATCATGCTTAGAATAACTCGGTGTCTGATCTAGGTCTAAGCTGTTTGACACCCAGTTTGCATTAGTTATATCACGGATATCACGGATGCCGACCACCACGAGGCCGAGGCGACGACTTAGGCGGGCCGAGTCTCTCGGGTTTGTCTCTCTTGATAGTATCTTGGAAACTAGTAGAAGCAGACCGCTTGGGGTATGTACCTGGCTACAAGACAATTCAAGATGG